>NW_020869964.1:399452-406952 GCF_003789085.1 Penaeus vannamei | reverse complement strand
CGGTACACGTACCGTACAAATGAGTCAACAACCAACACGAACACACACGCACGCCACACTACGCAACTACGGCACACGACCACCACGCACATGCACACACACCACGCACATGCACCAACACCGACACACACGCACAACCACACACACGCACACGCACACAACAACGCAACACACAACATCCGCACAACAACACACACACAGCGCACTCCCACCGCACAACGCACACGCAACACATCGCACACACACACACGAACACCACACACACTCCACACACACACACATCACACACACACTACAACACACACACAACACACAACACACCACCACACAACACACACACCATATATTAATATCAATCCTACAATATCACACAACATCAACATCAACCAACTTTAAAAGACATACACAATAATCGCAGACAATAACACGAGGACCTATAACCTATTTCCGTCACGAAATGAATAATATAAACAATAAAATGTCGGTGACGTGGAGAGAGCTCTAGTCAGAGATGAATTCGTAGATAATTATACTTAGAATGCTCTTACTGCAACGGAAGGGGAAGGGTCGCCCGTGCAACGGACAGCGTTGCAGACCCAAGTCCGTAGGGGTTTCTGGTTCGGTAGCTCTGGTTTTCTAGCGTGGCAGTGGCCAGGAAAGTACTTGGGATAAATCGAGAGTAGATACACGTACGAACAAGAACACGGACACACACGCACACGCACACGCACGCACACACACATACATAGATACACACACACACACACACACACATACACACACACACACACACACACACACACACACACACACACACACACACACATCAACACACACACACACACACAACACACACACAAACACACAACACACAACACAAACACACACACACACACACACACACACACACACAACACACACAACACACACACAAACACACCACACAAACACACACACACACACACACACACACACAACACACCAACCATCCACAGAAAAAAAATGAAACGCCAGTCAGACTACAGCAGTAGAAACAAAAATATCAGAATCTTGTAAAATATTTCTATCATGGATTTTTCCTTTTTATTAAAGTATAACCATGAAGCACAATAATCACCATATTTCGTTTGTCTGCCCGATATAGAGAAAAGAGAGAAAATCAACAATAAATATCATTGTACTATAAATTTATGATACAAATATTCATGTGAGAAAAAGATTTACTTAACACACCTAAAAATATATTTATCCATTTTCCACCATCCTTTTTTTGTCCATATTTTCCCCCACTCAATTTTCCTTTGTCCTGTCCTGGAAAATTTTGCCTAATCCCGGCGCCTGTATTTATTTTTACCCAGTGGTAAGGGTCCGCCATCACATACACACACACCCGCCCTTGCGCTGCGGAAGTTGTAAATGTGCTTGCCTATTTTTTACACATTTGGGTACGATCTGGCCGTCTGGTTGTGTGTGTGTGTAGTGGGGAGGGAGGGAGGGAGATGGGGCGAGCGTGGGTTGAGGTGAGGAGATGAGGGAGGGGTAAGGTGGGTAGGGCCCCAATGCCGTGAGAGGTAGGAGCCAAGGAGATGGGGGATTTGGTCTTGACGGCTCGAGTGGAAGATGGCCGAGGCGGTACCACTGCGGTAGGGCCATGGGAGGGTAGGACGGAAGGATTGGGCGCACGTCTCGGTTCAAGGTGAGTGGAGATAGGAGCGCGGCAACATCGCCCGCGTAAGGATGCGGGGGGACGTGAGGAGAGGGAAGATTGAGAGGGGACCAGTGGGTACGGGAATTAAAGCGAAGGGGGCTCGACGGGGGGAAGACAGTGAAGGGGGAGGGAGGAGGAAGGAGCATGGGGGAGGGTAGTTTAAAGGTGAGAGAGATAGGGAGGGGAAGTGAAGGTACGGGATGGGAGGGGGGCGATGAGGGAGGAAGGAGATGTGGAGGGGAATGTGGGTAGGGATGGGAGAGGGAACGAGGCCGAGGGAAGCGACGAAATGGGGGAGATGAGTATATAAGGTATGAGGAGATGGGGAGCGGAAGTGGGTAGGAGGGGCCCAACCAAAACCCACTCAGGTGAGAGTGAGGAGAGGGAGGAGAAGGGGATGCACAGGTAAAGTGGTGTTGCGCCAGAGACGGTCACGACGCGCACAAAACCGGGTGATTGAGGACCAGGGGACGGAAAGTGTTGTTGGGGGAAAGGGTGGAGGTTGCGTGTTGTCTGGAGGTGGGAGTAGAAGGTCCAAGAAGAAGAAGAAGAAGACAGAAGAAGAAGAGAAGAAGCACAGAAGAAGAAGCAGAAGAAGAAGAAGAAGCGAAGAAGAAGTAAGAAGAAAAAGGAGGGCTCAGTAAGGAGGGGGTGACGTCGACAGGTGGGAAAGCGGGGATCGAGGGGGTCCCTGCCGGGCTTGCGGGAAAACAAAGGTGGGAGGTAGAGGTCGAGGCAGTGCACTGCGTCGGTGAGGAGGAAAAGTGATGGAAGGAGAGCAGGAGGATAGCACCATAACGAGAAACCATGGACTTCCAAAATCTATGATAAATGATAATATTCTAGTCCGAAATCCGACAAAAACTTATGACGCCGTCCGCGCGTCGCAACAACAGTATAGATATATTTTCTTTTTTTTTGCTTTATAGATTATATATCACGCTCAACTATACCTAATATTATACGATGTTGTTTCCGTGAAGTTGACAGCGTATTTTCCTTTTATCTTTTTTAAATCCACTCTAACCGAAGTTACCCAAAATAGCATCAGTTAATATTCACTAGAATTATCTCTCCGCCTCACCTTAAGCGCCATCCAACAGGTCTGGCTGGCACCCACAGGATTTTGCTTTTTTTTTATCTCTTACGTTTTTCTCTTTTTTTCTCATATGAGGGTAGGGGACTTTTATCATCTACCGTTTAAATAATCTTTTACGTAATGTATGAAACGCTTCGTTGTTGTACCCTATGAGTGATCATATATATACATAACACAAAAAGGTGTGAATAAGGAAAGACAAGAGTTTTTCGACACGATCCGCCAATGTCTATATTTGTTGTGGCTTGTGTGCCCAGTGGTTTGCTCATTCAACTTCGCGCCCCGAGTAAGGAGAGGGCACGAGGAAGACAGGAATGCGGCACCGTCACCGACGATCCACAGAGTAGTGACAGAGAGGGAGAAGTCGGCGTGAGGGAGAGTGGCGAGGCAGAGCGGGGGCAGGTTTAAGAGAGGCTGAGGATGCAGGCGAGAGAGGAAATGAGGAGCAGTAGGAGGACCCTTGAGACGACGAGAGAGGCACGAGTAGACATAGCAGACCACCTCCTCCCCCTCAACAAAAATACAAAACTCTCCCCCATCTCCACCCACTACTAACCACACCTAATCCACCTACCCCATCACCCACAGGCGCCCCCCCCAACCTCTCGGCCTGCCTCCTGAACACCCACTCAAAAGAAGACCAACGACGAACGGAGCGAGGACATACCGTGAAAGGCAGAGAGGCGCCGAAGGGAGGAACGAGAGACGAGGGAGCACGAATAGGAAGAGAGAGAGGGCCCGGAGGGAAGGGAGGGAAGGAGGAGCGGAAGAGAGGAGCCGGGAAAGGTCAAGAAAAGAACCAAACAAAAGGAAAAGAAAGGCAGAGGAATGGAGTCCGAGAGAGTGCAGAAAGTACCGAGAAAGAGAGAGAGGAGAGATGGAGAGGGAGAGGAGAGGAGAGGAAAGACAATAGAAGGAGAAGATAAACAATAGAAGAGAAGAGAATGAGAAGAAGATATAAAAGAGATTAAGAAAGATAAATAAAGATAAGAAGAAAAAATAAGAGATAGAAGATAAGAGAGAGAATCAAACACAAGAAACACGCAACAAGAAAAAAAGAAACAATAAATAAGAAAACAAAAAAACTAACCAACGAAAAAGAAAATAAAGAAGTAAAACATAAAGAAGAACAAAAATAAGACATCGAGAGAGATCAAGAGAGAATAAGAGAGAGATAAAAGAGAGAGTAATAAATGAGAGAGATAGGAGAGAGATAAGAGAAGATTAAGAGAGAAGATAAGAGAACGAAAAAGAGGAGGAGGCGACGGAAGAGCGTAGAGAAGAGAGAGAGAAGCGAGAGGAGAGAGAAGAGAGAGAGACGAGAGAGAGAGAGAGAGAGAGAGAGAGAGAGAGAAGAGAGAGAGAGAGAGAGAGAGAAGAGAAGAGGAGAAGAAAGAGAAAGAAAGAGTGTGAGTGAGAGTGAGAGTGAGAGAGGAAGAGGGATGGGATTGGAGAAAGAGTGAAAGGAAGGAGAAGACGAAAAGGGTAAGAAAAGGGGAAAAGGAAAGAGACAGAGGAGAGAGGGCGAAGACGAGACAGGGAGAGAGAGAGAGAGAGAGAGAGAGAGAGAGAGAGAGAGAGAGAGAGAGAGAGAGAGAGAGAGAGAGAGAGAGAGAGAGAGAGAGAGAGAGAGAGAGAGGCGAAAAAAGAAAAGAAGAAAGAGAGCGAGAAATAACCTGAGATCAAGAAATAAAAACGAAAATAGTGGAAACAGATAGAAATTAAGGCCAATACGAGCGCCCATCGTGGCAGTAAACACATGAATTATTATTATACATTTTTTTGAGTTAGGAGAGGAAATCTTAATATTATGCATCTTTTTTTTCATTTTTGAGTGGAAAGCTGACACAGCAAAGGATTGAAATGGGAAGCCACGCTAAACTAATTATCGACAGTGAAAATACTAATGAACAGCTGATTACATATGAAGACTAAGATAAATATGTTGAATAAACAAAATTAGACTTACATGTATAATACGACGGATGTTAATTATCCATGAATCGCAAGATAATGATTATGAGAGAAAATTAGCGTTTATAAAATTAGTGCCGTATATTGAAATTTATGTAACAAATCTAACAATAAAGTTAAACAACAACGAAAATAGCAGCAGTAATGATACATTGAATGGCAGTGATAATTATTAAAATCTTCATAACAAACATAATAAATTTCAACAACAACTATAAGAAAAAATCAACAAAGAAAAAAATGAACAAACGCATCGACAACAATATTTAAAAAATTACGATACGATAATTAGGAAAAAATATGTAGCTGCTTCATTAAAACAGATTTTATCATCATTACCATTGTTTACATTTTTTTAGCGCAATAAATTTAACGAAGTTTTGGACACTAACATCATTAATTCCATGAGGCCGAAATATCAGTTAAAACGGCATTTGCGTGTTTCTTTCTATTGTGGAAGAAAGGGGGGAGTGGGAGGGGAGAGGGAAATGGAGGGGAGAGGGGAAGAGGGGAGAGGGAGAGTGGTCTATGAGGGGAGAGGGAATGGAGGGGAGAGGGGAATGGAGGGGAGAGGGGAGAGTGGTCTATGGAGGGAGAGGGGAGGAGGGGAGAGGGGAATGGAGGGAGAGGGGAGAGGGGTGGTCTAGGGGAGAGGGGAGAGGGGTGGAGGGGAGAGGGGGAGGGCTCTATGGAGGGGAGAGGGGAATGGAGGGGAGAGGGGATGGAGGGGAGAGGGAGAGGGTCTATGGAGGGGAGAGGGGGAAGGGGAGAGGGGAAGGGGGGAAGAGGGTCTATGGAGGGGAGAGGGGGAATGGAGGGGACTATGGAGGGGAGAGGGGATGGAGGGAATGGAGGGGAGAGGGGAGAGGGGTCTATGAGGGGAGAGGGTGGGAGGGCTCTATGGAGGGGAGAGGGGATGGAGGGGCTCTATGGAGGAGAGGGGAAAGGGTCTATGGAGGGGAGAGGGGTAATGGAGGAGGCTCTAGGTGGGAGGGAAGAGATGGGAGGGCTCGTCATGAGCACACGGAGATGGGGTGAGATGAAGGGTTATGGAGTGGTGATGAGGGAATTGAGGCTCTAGTGTAGAGGGGATGAGAGGGGAATTGGAGGGCTCTATGTTGAGGAACGGGGATAAGTTTAGGGAGAGGGGTTATGGGCGGGGAGAGGGAAGGAAGGGCATCTAATGACGATGAGGGGAGAGAGGGAGGAAATGTAGGGCTGTAGGAGGGAAGAGGGGAGGAGGGGTCCTATGGGGGAGAGGGAATGGAGGGGTCTATGAGGGGATGAGGGGAGGGTCTACACATGGAGGGGAGAGGGAGAGGGGTCTATGGAGGGGGAGGGGAATGGAGGGCTCCTGATGGATGGGAGAGGGGAATGGAGGGTCCTGCTGGAGGGGCAGGGGAGAGGGGTTCTAATGGAGGGGAGCGGGGAATGGAAGGGGCTTCTATGGAGGGAGAGGGGGAATGGAGGGCTCTGGGGAAGGGAGAGGGGAGAGGGGTCTATGTGAGGGGAGGAGGGGAAATGGAGGGCTCTTAGTGGACGGTGGAGAGGGGAATGGAGGCTCTGTGGTAGGGGAGAGGGGAGAAGGGGTCCTATGGGAGGGGAGAGGGGAATGGAGGGTCTAATGGAGGGGAGAGGGGAATGGAGGGCTCTAGGGGAGAGGGGTCTATGGAAGGGAATGGGGGAGAGGGGAGAGGGCTCTATGGAGGGGAGAGGGGAATGGAGGGCTCTGTGGAGGGGAGAGGGGAGAGGGGTCTATGGAGGGGGAGGGGGAATGGAGGCTCTATGGAGGGAGAGGGGAGGGCTCTATGGGGGAGGGGAGGAGAGGGGTCGTTATGAGGGAGAGGGGAATGGAGGGCCTGAGGAGAGAGGGGAGAGGGGATCCTATGGAGGAGGGAAATGGAGGGCCTCTATGGAGGGGAGAGGGAATGGAGGGGTCTATGGAGGGAGAGGGGAATGGAGGGTCTATGGAGGGGAGAGGGGAATGGAGGGCTCTATGGAGGGGAGAGGGGAATGGAGGGCTCTATGGAGGGGAGAGGGGGAATGGACGGGCTCTTATGGAGGGGAGAGGGGAATGGAGTGCTCTATGGATCGAGGAGGAGAGGGGAATGGAGGCTCTATGGAGGGGACACGCGCACTCGCAGCAGGCTCTATGCGAGGGGAGAGAGGGTAATGGAGGCTCTATGGGTGAGGCGGGAGAGGGGAATGGAGGGCTGTGTGCAGGGGAGAAGGAATGGAGCGGCTCTATGGGAGGGGAGAGGGGGATGGAGACTCTATGGAGAGGGAGAGGGAATGGATTAAGGAGGAGAGGGGAGTGGAGCTCACACTTCGCACGACAGAGGGAAGTGGGGCTCTATGACATGAGAGTGGGAGATGTGGAATGGAGTCGCTGACGTGAGAAGGTGGGGAAGAGGGCTCTATGAGAAGTGGGAGAGGTAGGGGGATCTAAGTGGAGAGGGGAGAGATGGAGGGCTCTATGGAGGGAGAGGGAAGTGGAGGGTCATATGGAGGGGGAGAGGAGGAATGGAGGGCTGTCTTATGGAGGGGGAGAGGGGTCTCTATGGAGGGGAGAGGGGAAAGGGTCTATGGAAGGGAGAGAGGGGAATGGAGGGCTCTTATGGAGAGGAGAGGGGAATGGGAGTGGCTCTATGGAGAGGGAGAAGGGAGAGGGAGAATGATGGGTCTAGGAGGCAAGAGGGGAAATGGACGGGTTAATAGG
>NW_020869964.1:363112-383749 GCF_003789085.1 Penaeus vannamei | reverse complement strand
TGTCTACTCTCTCATCGTCTCTTCACGGGTCTCTCACTCACTCTTTCTGTTTCTGCTGTTTCCTGTTCGTGTTTCTCTCTGCTCGTCTCTCTGCTCTCTTCTCTCGTCGTCTCTTCTGCTCTTCTCTCGTCTCGTCGTCTTCTCTCTCGGTCGTCTAGTATAGTATATGAGTATATATTATATATTATATATATTTATATATATAGTATATATAGTATATATGTATATATTATAGTATATTATATTATATATATATACTAGTATAGTTATGTTATAAATGGTATATTAGGTAGATGTTTAGTATATGGTATAGTAGGTGTAGTATAGTTATATATATAGTGATAGTATGATTATAATGATATATATATAGTGAGTATAATATGAGTTATATATATAGTATATATATATATATATGTGTAGTGGTGTGTGTGTGGTGTGGGTCTGGTGTGTGTGTGGTTGGTGTGTTGTTTTGAGTAGGAAGTATAAGAAAATCGTCAGGTTTGTGATATTTAGTAAATTAAGGGTGAAGTATAAGCAGTATAATAGATAACAAGATAAATAAATGATGTAGAGTAACGACAGAAAAATGTAATAAGTGAATAGAATAGAATAGAATTAGCCAATGATGAAGAAAGGCAGACATGGAATCAGACGAATAAATAAGGAAATAAGGACTTGCAATAAAGAATTACGGACAGGGAATGAACTGAATAATATAGAAATAATGACTTGGAATGATGACATAAATAGAGAAATAAAGGCATGGAATAATAAACAATATAATTCAATCACGTACAATCCACGACACAAAAAAAAATTACACCGAACTTAAAAACAAAGAATAAATCAAAAAAATAATTAAAATAAGGTACGGAATAAGGAATCGAAGACAGGGAATAGGATAAGCAAAGAATTAGGGATAAGCTCGCCACGTCCTAATAAAAACATAGGCATTCCCGCCCAATGGAAGGTCAGGTTATAGATTTTGCAAAAGGATCGGGAGTGGCACTTAGGATTGGATGCTGAAGGGAAAAGAGTTTAGATGCGCCTTTATTTTATTCATTCGTTTATGGTGTGTCGCGGGGAGAGGAGAGAGAGGGAGAGTGAGGGAGGGAGGAGAGAGGAAGAGGGAGAGAGAGAGAGAGGAAGAGGGAGAGAGAGAGGAAGAGGGAGAGGGAGAGAGGGAGAGGGAGAGAGAGAGAGGGAGAGAGAGAGGAGAGTGAGAGAGAGAGAGATAGAGAGGAGAGTGAAGGAGAGAGAGAGAAAGAGAGGGAGAGAGTAGAGTGAAGGAGAGAGAGAGAGAGAGAGAGAGAGGAGAGAGAGAGAGGAGAGAGAGAGAGAGAGAGAGAGAGAGAGAGAGAGAGAGAGAGAGAGAGAGAGAGAGAGAGAGAGAGAGGTAGAGTGAGAAAGAGAGGGGTAGAGTGAGAGAGAGAGAGAGAGAGAAAGAGAGGAGAGAGAAGAGAGAGAGAGAGAAAGAGAAGAGAGAGAGAGAGAAAGTATTGCGACTTCGATAAAGCTATTGATGTCTTGTTTAAAGATGATGTCCTGTATAGATATAGAAAGAGTTTTAAATCCTTTTGATGTTAACTGCCTTTTGTATATACTATTTGTAGATAGGCATGTAGAAAGATAGATAGGTATATTTATCTATCTATTTATCTGTCTATCTATATATGTATGTATATATATATATATATATATATATATATATATATATATATATATATATATATATATATATATATGTAGTATATATGTGTGTGTGTGTGTGTGTGTGTGTGTGTGTGTGTGTGTGTGGTGTGTGTGTGTGTGGTGTGTGTGTGTGTGTTTATGTATGTACGTGTGTGTGTGTATTTATATATATATATATATATATATATTATATATATATATATATATAATATATATATATATGTATGTATATTGAGTGTGTGTGCGTGTGTGTGTCTATGTGTGTGTGTGTGTGTATGTGTATGTGCGTGTGTGTGTGTGGTGTGTGTGTGGTCTGTGTGTCTGTTGTGTCAGTGTCTGTTATGTGTGTGTTTATGTGTGTGTGCGTGCGTGTGCGTGGAAATTGGCCGTTATATTCATGCTGTTGGACACAGAAATATGCATATTGTTTGAGTGTGTGTCTGGGTAAGAATGCCTGGAGGAAAAAAGATTCTCTCTCTCTCTCGCTCTCTCTCTCTCTCTCTCTCTCCTCTCTCTCTCTCTCTCTCTCTCTCTCTCTCTCTCTCTCTCTCTCTCTCTCTCTCTCCCTCTCCCTCTCCCCTCTCCCCTTCCCTCCCCCTCTCCCTCTCCCTCTCCCTCTCCCTCTCCCTCTCTTCTTCTTCCTCTTCTCTCTTCTTCTCCTCTCCCTCACCCTCACCCTCACCCTCTCTCTCCCTCTCCCTCTCCCTTATCTGTCCACGCGTGTTCATATGCCCCCTTCCTTCCCACAGCTAATAGAAGAATAACAACACACGAATTACGGCAAAAGATAATCAATCGGACCCGATTTTCCGCGCCACCGACCGCCCATCCCGAACAAAGCTGCCGTCGTCGGACCAGCTGGCGGAAGTCCCACCAAGGTAAAACAAACCCACGTGGCCGGGACAAAGGTGAGCGCGGGGAATTCCAACCCCTTCTGGCGAGGGCACTTAAGGGTAGGAATTGCTTTGTTGTTGGTCGGCAGGTGAGGACGAGATGATTTTTTTTCGATGTAACTGAAGATGAAATGATGAGAAGGGAAAAGGGAGATGAGATTACTTTCTTCTCTTTTAAAGGTGATGTTATCCTTAAATCTGCGGTCGGGACTAAGCAACACTGATTTTATTTTTCATACCGTTATGATAATATCCATTATGATATTAACAATGTTGAAATGCTATGTACATTATACATTTATTGCTTATTTATCTATTTATTCATTTATTTTACTTTCATTTGACAAAAAGGACACAAAATAGAATAACTATCCCGAGTCCACGATGTTATTTCAGGTTTTTACTTTACTTTACTTATAATTAATGCCGACTTCTTTCCATGTCTTCGTCCTTTTATATATCATAGTTTACATTATTCCTTAATCCTTCCCCTTCTCACATGTTATATTCTCCTACCTCCCTCTCCTCCATCTTCACCATATCAAGTGGTATCTTCTTTATCCTTAGTATCTAACATTATCAACACCCATTATCAACCATCAACAACATCAACCATCATCAACATCAACATCACCATCATCATAACCAGCATCACCACATACAGACATCACCATCATTTTCTCCATCATTATCAACATCATCAACATCATCATAATCATAACCAGCATCACCACATACAGACATCACCAAAATCCTCATAAAACCATTTTTTCCCATCATCATCACCATCATTATCCCATCACCATCATCAACATCATTATCACCATCATCATCATCATTATCAACATCATTATCAACATCATCAACATCACCATCATCGTAACCAACATCACCACATGCAGACATCACCAAAATCCTCATAGATAATCAACATCACCACATGCAACATCACCAACCCCCCCCCAAAAAAAAAAAAAAAAAAAAAAAAAAAAAAAAAAAGAGGTCCTGTGCCGTCGTCGTCCTGGGAAGCTCTCAAAGGCCCGATGTTGGGAAGTCCTTTTCAGGAAGAAAGAAGGGGTGGAGGAGGAGAGGAGGAGGTGGAGGGAGAGGGGAGGCGGAGAGGAGAGAGGGGAGGGAGGGTGAGGCAGGGGGAGGGAGGCGGAGAGGGAGGGGGTGGAGGGGAGGAGGAGGAAGGGTGTAGGAGGCGGAGAGGGAGGAAGGGGTGGAGGGGAGGGAAGAGAGGGGTGAGGCGGAGAGGGTGGAGGCGGGTGAGCGGAGAGGGAGGGTGGGATAGAAGGTGTGGTAGCGTGATGAAGATGAGGGTTTGGGAGGAGGAGGGGGGATGAAGGAGTTGGGGCATTGGTAAGGTGGAGATGAGAAGTTGGGGGAGGGAGCGGGGGTGTGGAAGGGTGAGATTAGAGAGTTGGGTGAGAGGGGGTATTGTAGGGCTGAGATGAGGGAATTGGGAGAGGAAAGCTTATGGGTAGGGGAGATAAGAGAATTTGGGAGTGGTGGGAAAGGAGAGTTTGGTGAGGGTAAAGAGGGTGGTGTGATGTGATTAGAGTTGGAATAAATTAAGAGAAAAAACGGACGAAAGAATGGGGTTATGGTAAGGGGAGAGAGAATGAGCAGGAGGCCAGGAGGGGTGACACCGTAATGGGGAGGGCGGTGAATGCGACAGAGTTGGGGAGGATAGGGCGGTGGTAAAGAAGGTGTAGTAGGGTGAAGACGAGAAAGTGTAGAAGGGGTATGGTGGGGTGATAGGGGTATAGCGAGAGGATAGGGTATGATCGAAAGAAATGACAGGGGATGAAGGGGGGGTAGGAAGGGGTAAGTATGGTTGTAGGTGAGTGTGGGTGAAGGAGGCTTGTAAGGGGGTTTAAGGGGGAAAAGAGTGATATATACGGGTATAAACTCAAGGAAAAGGAAAAGAAAAGAAATGAGATTGGTTCATTTCAGTGAAATTTCTTTTATATTCGTTTTATTACGTTTATTATCGTTTTGTTCTGATTCGCTATCTATCTTATTGCTACAGTTATTTACTGTTATTTCATTTGTGCATTTACGAATTGCATAGATTGCCTTCTGTATCTGCCTCTGTTTCCTTATCAGTGTTTCTGTGCCCCCCCCCTCCTCTCTCTCTCTCTCTCTCTCTCTCTCTCTCTCTCTCTCTCTCTCTCCTCTCTCTCTCTCTCTCTCTCTCTCCCTCTCTCTCCCTCTCCCCTCTCCCTCTCTCTCTCTCTCTCTCCTTCCCTCCCTTCCTCCCTCCCTCCCCCTCTCCTCTCTCTCTCTCTCTCTCTCTCTCTCTCTCTCTCTCTCTCTCTCTCTCTCTCTCTCTCTCTCTCTCTCTCTCTCTCTCCTCTCTCTCTCTCTCTCTCTCTCTCTCTCTCTCCTCTCTCTCTCTCTCTCTCTCTCTCTCTCTCTCTCTCTCTCCTCTCTCTCTCCTCTCTCCCTCTCTCTCTCCCTCTCTCCCTCCTCCCTCCCTCTCCCTCCCTCCCTCCTCCCTCCCCCCCCCTCTCTCCCCTCCCCCTCTCCCTTTCCCCCTCACTCCCTCTCCCTCCCTCCCTCCCTCCACTCCTATCATTTTCACATCTCGTTCCTTTCACTTCTACGTTCTCTCTCCTCATCCTTCTTTTCATTTCCCTTCTTCACAAAACATAATCCTCCGTTATCCCTTATTCCTCCGCCATTGAATTTCCTTCCTCCACCTCATTATAAAGTATTATCGTAGCTTTTCCATTAAGATATTTGGAACAGCTGCAGATATTCGACCGCTCTTTCTTTTATTTTTTTCTCCCTTCATGTTTTTTTTTTTTGTCTCTCCTTTTTTTTTTTTTCTTTTTTTTTTTTTTTTTTTTTTTTTTTTTTTACATTTCAGCTGTAATCCTTCTTATTCTTTTATCCTTATATGTAAAAAATGCTTTCTTATTTTCTTTTCTATTCTTTCTTTTTTTCCTCCGTCGTCATCAGCTCTACGTAATTCCTTTGTTATGCCCTAACCCTCTTCTAACCCTTTTCCTTCTATTCTCTTCTTCTTTTCCCCTTTTTCCTCTTCTCTCTTCTTCTTCCCCCTTCCCCTTTTCTCTTCTCCTTTTCCCTTTATCTCTTCTTCTTACAGACCCAAACCCGTTTTACCTCGCTGCTCTGACAACAACAATCCAATACCACAGNTCCTCCTCCTCCTCCTCCAACTCATCCTTTTCTCTCTCCTTCTCCTCCTCCTCCTTCCATGGAGTTATTTACTACATAGAGAGATGATATGGAGTCTGTGCAAGGAAAAGAATCTGTTACCATCTGGATAAAGCTAATCAAATGAGCAATATGGACTCATGGAAAATGGCAAAATAGCTAAAAATACTTCTACAAACAATATTACTAAGGGGAGGCATAGAGTCTACAGGCCACACAACTGGCAGAGTGGCTGCTCATGTAAGCCTAATGCCTGTTTTTAAGTCCATGTGATTGCCATAAAACAACTAGCTTTCCAGGGGTTACCCTTCCATTTTGCAAAACAAAAAGTCCTCCATAAATGTTGCAAGTACTTCTTTATCCATATTCAGGTACTCTTTTAAATTAAAACAAAAATTGTATTGACTATCAGTGCAAACTTTTAGATGTATTGATTCAGCTATTAAGACTAGCATATCCACTACCCCTGGAGATGTAATCACTTATGACGTGATCCAACTTCTTGTAAAGGTACAAGGAAATTAAAATCCTCTTCTTGATCTCTTCAACTTAACCAATACTCCACGCAAGCATACTACTTGTAAACATGCAACTATCATTCACATTCCAAAAGCAAGACCCCCTGATAGATATAGACAATGCCTCTGACATTGTTCCTCTAAAACCTGTGAGAGAATTCTTCGCACTCATCTACTCCACCAGATCAGAAATGTGTTTAGCACCGTACCTAAATGGCAGTAATGACTTTTCTTCATCAAGGAATGTTGCTTGGTGCATTTAAGACCATTACAATATATAAATAACTGAAACATAGTGAAGTCATATGGTCTATGTTTATTTCTCTTGTTAGATTAACTACCAAGCCAGGTTCTTGGTA
Source organism: Penaeus vannamei (assembly GCF_003789085.1). Lineage (NCBI taxonomy): Eukaryota > Metazoa > Arthropoda > Malacostraca > Decapoda > Penaeidae > Penaeus > Penaeus vannamei. The sequence continues at coordinate 377,098 of NW_020869964.1, read as the reverse complement.
CATTTCCACCAAATGCTCTCAAACTCTTAACGGGAAAATGGTGCTTTCCCTTTGGCTTTTTTTTTACTAATGCTATCAATATTGACTCTTATTTTTGTTATAATCATTATAATTACTATATTGTTACTGACATTACCAACAGCAGTATTAAATACTAGAAAATATAATCAAAAATCAAGGAAAAGGATAATATAGGTGAGACATAGATCGCATAATTGGCTCATTGGTGACAGTACTTGTGGAGCCATCTATATGTATAAACAATTACTAAATTCAGCACCCACACAATGGGCAAGGCATGTAAGTACATGCCATGCCTGGCAGCTTGGGGTTAAATAAGGCCATGTAAATAATTTATGGCTGCTTTATTTCTGGCCCAAGTCAACACAATTCTTGGCATCAGACTCCTGTAGCTTCTTTCCAGACCGCAAATTCCATTTTGTTTTGTCAAATGCGATTAATTGTAGAGTTAGACATGCAACTCAAAATGGAAAGCCCAAACTGCCCTGATTATTCTCAGGTTCAGTGTGTGAAACATTGATGCTATCAACATAGAAACACCACTTACTGCACCTGGGCTTAAAATTCTTGACTTTCAAAATATTTTCTGGTATCTTATATTGAAGTTAGTAATATCAATAACATTATAATATTTATAATGGTTATACTAATAATAGCATCAATGTTGATGGCACTAGTAAAAAAAAATAAATAAATAAAAAAGCAAACTCCCATTATCACCTATTATATCAAGTGAGGTAATGTCTACTAATCGACTCCTTTGTGGCCGAGGACTTGCAGAGCCATCTATGTGCAGAGACATTTCACAAAACAATACTACAGTGAACACAAAAATGTTCTAGGAAATGGTGGGTTAACATAGCCTAAATCCACCACTTCAGTAACAGAACTAAAAGGTCATTACTTGAAATATACAGATAAAATTCTCCATCCCCCACACTGCACTCTCCCACTTGCAATTTACTGTGATATCTCTCCAGATCTTCATGGGGCAACAGAGATTGGTGTAATTAATGCCTGACACCGATCTTAAAGAAACAATGTGAATTAACAACTGGGCAAGTACAAATCAGTAGCCATAAAAAAAAAAGATACTGAACAGCAGTGATACCTAGCTGTCCTTTTTGACAGCAATAGTGCACTTGATAGATGCATTGGAGTTTGTTCAAAAACAGTAGCTGGGAATAACCTTCACCAAATTTTCAGACTGTCAGAGTAGGATATACAAGTGTAACTACAATGGATACCCTCTCATATAGGAATTTCATCCTGTGACAGATTAGCACCATGAAGAACCAGGACCATGCAATGTAGTACAGTGGTGGACAAAAGTCTTTTAATGAATTGAAGCTTCAAATTTGTCTTACCCTATGCAAAAAGTGTGGTATTAGGCAGATGTTTGAAACAGAAACTGAACCATGTTTGTCAAGAGTTTTGACTGGCTGTACCAGTATATCTTAACCCAATGCTTCCTGGAGAGTGTTGTGTTCACTGTAGTATTATTTTGTGAAATATCTGTGTACATAGATGGTTCTGCAAGAGCTTAGCCACAAAGGAGTCAATTGGTAGACCTTGTGACCTGATTTCACTTTTCCTTAAGTTTGTGGGACTTTTTTGTTGTTGTTGTTAATGCTATCAATATTCATAATGTTATCTTCATCATAGACATTATAATTACTATAGTGTTATTATAGATCACTAACAGCAATATTAGATACCAGAAAATATTTTCGAAAATCAAGGAAAAGGAGAAACAGCTGAGACTGTGAGACATGTAATATTTGTAACTGGCTCATTGGTGACTTAATACTAAAAGTACTTCAAACAAATAGAGCTAAAGAGTGAGAGAGAGAGAGGACTAAAGAGAGGGTAAGAGAATGGATTGGACTTAATAAAATTTATTGACAAAAGTGTACATACCCTGCAAAAAGCCAGGGTAAGATCCCAAAGCATCTGTCGAAACTAACAGTGCTATTTATGTAGGGGGTATAAGTCAAGCTTTAGTTCTACATGCTTGAAGAGCTGTATTATTGTGCTTACATTATTCACATATCTGGTTTGAATTTTGATTAAGTAACAAGTTCATAGTTACTATTTCATTATGTGGTTATGTTGTCATATCCATGAATTTTATGAATGATATATTGTGACTTGTTGACACCACCACTATACCCTGTGATCAGAGTCCTCTTTATATTCAATTAAAGATTATGTCATTGAGGCAGTATATTTATTTCCTCTTTACTCTGCACTGGGAAGAAATTGTCTAATACCAATTCATGTAAGATGTTAATAGGATAAATATAACAAATTGTGTATTTCCTGCATTATATTTCTGTATTATATCTTTTCTGAGCATTTTTTTATCAATTATAAGTATTTACTTCATAAACATTGATCAAAAATAGTATTAAGTCAGAAAGAAAAAAATATTCCCACATGTTATGCAATACCCTTTCTATCATGGATCAATATAGTATTTAATTCGCCTGTAATTTGCCATAATTCCCCAGGTCGATTTTCAGAATGTTTGTGGGAAGATGATCTACAGTTGATATACAACTGATTTCTTGGTATATTTCATTTTCCATGTGTTTAAAAGAAAAAAACTGTAAAAAGAGGAATGAAAAATATTCACACTTATTAAATAATACTAAATTGACTAAAATTCAGGAAAGAAATGAATAGACAAAGCATAGTATTTTTCTTTTCTTATTTATTACAAAAGTACATTTGCATAAAAACAATCAGTACTGCCCCATTCTCTAATTCTCTTATAAAACATCTGTGAGCTGATACTTCTTTCTTCTGCTCCTCTTCATTAGGAAAACCTCTCTATAAGGTATGGAGCTGAAAACAAAAAAAAAAAAAACATTAGTAATAGTTCTTATTGTAATATTGCAAGTCATAATTTTACCATTTATGATAAAAGGATTATTTGCAAGATTATTTTCTTTACTATTAAAGGGCTTATGTGAAGTAACAACTGAAACTTTTAAAAAGGGAGAATTAGCTCGCAAACCATTTCTCTAATAAGAGTAAAAAAGGAAATTTGAAAATAATATAATAACTGGGACAATTCCATGATATCCTTGACTCGCAGGTGCACTGTGTGTATCACGCTATTCAACAAGATTCTCCCTGGTCCTGGGAATGACGTCACAACCAGGGATTACCGAAGACCACTGAATTTGCATCTTCATTTCTAAGGGCGTTGCTATGGGATTTTGGGGGATACCAGAGGGTCTCTTCAATTTTTTTTGCATGAATTGGCTAAGCAAACATTATTGAACATGAGACCTTTTAGCATAAAAGGATTCAAAACCAAACAAAGGTACATAAAAAGTGCTTCTCACCATACATCACTTTTACACCCTGAAACATTCTAAGACAGAAAAAAAGGTTAAAGTTAAAGAGAGTGACGCACAATGATGGAGGGAAATGGACACTGCCATCTAATAGAGCATAATGGTTAATGGTTGAAACAAATAAATGTGCAAGACATCAAAGGTCATATAGCACTATGGTAAGGTACTGTGGTGAAAAGGGTAAAGATTAGGATAAAATGTGTTAGATGTCAAAGATTAGAGAGCATTAAAAGATAGTATGGTTGTGAAAAGGGGAAAGAACGAATGTCTGGAGGGGAGGAGTCAGGAGAAGGACAGAAGGGATTTGTGTGCGCATTCAGGTGGGAGCAGTAGAGAGGATGGGGTATGTTGGGAGGAAGGGGGACGGGGGAAACTTCAGGAGGATATCGGCAAATACTTTAAATGTAGAGGGAACAGAGGGACTGGAGGGTAGTTGAGGGAGTAGTGTTTCCTTGTGTCAACTTTAGGAAGTTTTGGATGTCTTCAAGCATTTCTGGAGGGGATTTGGGTGAAGAGGACTGAGAAACAAAAGTTCTCTTAGAAGGAGGAGAAGAGGGGAGAAATCAGAGGAAGAGGAAAGTGTAGGTGAGGATGTGGCAGGACAAGGTGGAGTGGAAAGTTTAGGTCGCCTGGTGCGGCAAGTAAAGTGAGGAGGAGGGGTAGGAATTGGGGAAGTGGTAGAGATTGGAGTATCTGGATTTAGACTGGAAAAGGAATTTGACTGGGGGAGAGGGGGAGAAGAGGCAGGATGGTTCGAGGTAGAGGGAAGAGATACTGGAGATGCTGAGACATCTTGAGAAGATGGGAGAGAAGCAGAGTGAAGGACATTTTCAGAATAAGTACAGAGAGAAAACCACGCTCCTGCGCTGCCTGTCTTGCCTTGTGTAGAGTGAGGACTAATTTGAAACTGAGAACTGCTACCACACATTCGAGCTTATTGGCAGGGCAGCACCTATAAAATACATTATGGGAGCCACCACAATTGGCACGTGTGTGACTGAGCAAGGCAATTTGAACGGTCATGACCAGGTTAGGTACATACAGAGGAAAGGGCTGTGGAGCGAGTGTTTGGCTGGGTGGACAAAACGCCAACATTTCTGACACTAACAAGGAAGGGGTCAATATGGTTGGACATGGTGGGACAATCCAACAATATAAACATGGGGGAGGTCATGTCTACAGAAGCTAATCTTGGCAATTTTGGAGTAAGATTCACACTGTCCTCTGAGAGGAATAGTGTAGCACTCCACTGCCACTGTAACTTAGTATGGCAGGCAAGAAGATTTTCACTGTCTGACAAGTTTTTGTTATAGATAGGACAATCAGTCAGGGAGAAGGAAACAATTATAAGCTTAAGTATTAAGAAAGGAATGATGTTCGGCAGGAGTATGTTCACCAGTGAGGTCAGTCTGGGTAGATAGTGCAGGAGCTTGGGACTCAGATGTAACTGTCACAGTGCGTTAATGATCAGATATCCTGTGAAAGGAAACTTTGCCTACTTGCTTTTGGAAACATTACTGGAAGAGATGGGTATTGTCAGAGTAAGGGTCTGTTGGGGGAATCACAAAGAACCGAACCCATTTTGCTGGGCCAAAAAAAGTGCTCAAAGGGTTTGCGGAGACCTGACCAGGAGGACGAGGGCGGGGGGAAGATGACACAGACAGGGTTCTTAATTTCGCATTTTCTATAAGCTGGCACAAAGTGATGATAAATCGGGTGTACAGAGGGGCTCATCCCCTGTCTATGGAATAAAAAGAAAGTGGGAGAGGTTAGGTTTGGGTCTTTGGGTTCGCAGGATACCCTGGCTTTAGTCTCTGGAGAGTGCGTCGCTCTCGGGAACAAACACCATTAAAAATATGAATAAAAATCATCGCAGGTCAGCGAAACGACGAAACCCGAATCTCCCAGGCGGAAAACAAGCCCGATAAAGGCCTCTCACCTGCTTTGATAAGCATTATGGTCACGACGAAAGTCCCGAAATTCGAATAGACGATCTTCCTAGCTAATTTATCTTCCTCCATGGCTCTCCTTTTCTCCTCGGCAGCATCCAGTCGTGGGGCGGCCATACGAAACATGATTGCTGCCTTCTTCCCTGGGTTCAGGTGCCGTAAACTGGGTGAAAATTAGCGATTTGTTGAGGAGAAAATAAAACCGGGCGTCGTCTGCTTCCCCGTGTGGATGCCTCTGTATCCGACACTGTTTGAGGTGTTTAGGTAGAGATTGAGAAATACGTTTATTCTACATGTTGGTATGTTTTACCAATTTGGTGATAATAATCGACAATAATTCATTAGCAAGTATTCACTTGATCTGATCGTCTGATAACTATTCATCGTATGATAGGTTATATGAGGCATTATATTTTTCAACACAGTTTGTCGACTTTGATCTACACTTATGTAGTCTTTGGTTATGTATCTTTGGATTTTTAAAGAATATTATGTCGTTATAAAACTTATAAGATGTTAAATGATGAACTGATTATCTACCCAAAATAACCCACAAATGTATATGAAAACACAGACCATGAATTATTTAAGCATTCGCAATTGTATATATATATACTGATGCCTTTATTTCAGTACCCATCGATGTCTCTCTCTCTCTCTCTCTCTCTCTCTCTCTCTCTCTNTCTTCCTCCCATCTCTCATCCTCCTTTCAATCTCCCACTCTCTCTCTCTTCCTCCTTCTTCCCCACTCTCTCTCATCCCCTTTCCCTTGGCTTCTCTCTTCATTCCTTCGCTGCCCTCCTCCCCTCTGCTCTCTCCCTCTCCTCCCAATGCCTGCTCCTCCCATCTCCCTCGCATCCTTCTCCCTCCGCCCTCTTTCCTCTTCCTCTTTCCCTCTCTCTCTCCTCCCTTCCTTGCTCTCTCTTCTACTCTTCCCTCTCTCCTCTCTCCTCCCTCTTGCCTCCCATCTCCTCCTCCCATCTTCCTCTTCCACTCCTCCTCTCTCTTTTCTTCTTCTCCCTTCCCACTCTCTCTCTCCCTCCTTTTTCCCTTGCTGCTCTGCATCCTACTCCTTCGCCTCCCTCCCTCCCCCCTCTCTCTCTTTGTCTCTATTCATTCGAAATAGGACAAATTTTGTTCGGAAAAGATTTGATTTCGAAAAAAAAAGGAGAAGAAAGAAGAAGAAATAAAAGAGAAGAAGAAGAAAGAAGAAGAAGAAGGAGGAGGAGGAGGAGAGGAGGAGGAGGAGGAGAAGAAGAAGAGGAAGAGGGAGAGAGAGAGAGAGAGGAGAGAGAGAGAGAGAGAGAGAGAGAGAGAGAGAGAGAGAGAGAGAGAGAGAGAGAGAGAGAGAGAGAGAGAGAGAAAGAGAAGAGGGGGGATGTATCTTAATCTAAATCTTTGTTAATAATAAGATTCAATTTTATAATTCTTATTACTTTTTAGAAAGGTCAAAGGCTAATTCTTTCAATCAAAAATAGTCAACAAAAATAATCTAAATTTACGGGTTAATTAAAAGATTTTTCCCTTAAAATGGTTTCACCAATCTATCATATCGTATCATATTCATATTAGTGAACAATATATACAGTATCGATTGTTTCTTATTATATATATATATATATATATATATATATATATATATATATATATATATATATTATATTTTATATGTAATATATAATATATTTTCTTCTTTCTTCTTCTTCTTCTTTTTCTTCTTCTTCTTCTTCTTCTTCTTCTCTTTCTTGCCTTTTTCTTCTTCTTCTTCTTCTCCTTCTTTTTCTTTTTCTTACTTTTTTTTCAAAAACGGGAATAAACTCAAACTTGTTTTAATCTGTTAACGGTTTAGGAATTTATTTCGAATTTTTGTTATTATCATTTTTCAGGTGAGCGTTGTTATTGAGAATAAAACATATATCAAGAGTCTTTCACTTAAATCTAAAACAATTTTAATTAAAAAATCTAATATAAAACAATAAGACAAACCAAATAAATCAAGACAAACTAAATAAATAAACAAACAAACAGTAACAACAATAATTACGCACGTACCCCCAACATTACCCCTCCCCCTCCCCCTCCCTTTCCCATCCACCGCATATCTCTTCTAATTCCTTCTAAAAACCCCACTTCCTCCTTCTATCTCCTCATCTCCATCTCCCCCACCCCCTTTTCTCTCTCTTAATCTCTCCCTAATTCGTTAACTTCCACGAAAAGCGTAAAGACGAAGAGAAAAAGCGCGTGTCGCCAGGAGGGAGACCGAGCCTAAACGGAGCCGCCATATTGAGACGCGCAGTGTTGCCAGTCGCGCGGGTAGAGACAGATCCATATTTTTTTTTTTATTTATTTTTTCTATTTCTTTGTTGTTTTTTATTTATCTATTTTGTTTGTTGTTAATTAGTTCGTTATTTTTATATATTTTGTTTGTTGTGTTATATCTATTTTGGATTTATTTATTTAGTTATTTTTTATCTATTTTCTATATATTTTGTTTTTATTTGGTTGTTTTTTATTCATTTTGTTTGTTGCTTTGTTTTGTTTTACGTCGATTTTATTTGTTGGTTTGGTTGGTTTTGGTTTTGTTTGTTATTGTTGTTATGTTGATTTTTTTTATTCTCTTTATTTTGTTTCTTAGAACTATGAAGAAGGGGGAGGAGGAAGGAGGAGGAGGAGGAGGAAGGAGGGGAAGAGGAGGAGGAGGGAGAGGAGGAAGGTGGAGGAGGAGGTGGAAGAAGGAGGAGAGGAAAGAGGAAGGAAAGAGGGAGGAGGAAGAAGAATAGGAGGAGGAGGGGAGAGGAGTAGGAGGAAGGAGGAAAGGAGGAGGAGGAAGGAAGAAAGGACAGAAGACGAGACAGACGAGAGAAGAGAGAGAGAGAGAGAGAGAGAGAGAGAGAGAGAAGAGAGAGAAGAGAGAGAGAGAGAGAGAGAGAGAGAGAGAGAGAGAGAGAGAGAGAGGAGCAGAGAGAGAGAGAGAGAGAGAAGAGAGAGAGAGAGAGAGAGAGGAGGAAGAGAGAGAGAGAGAGAGAGAGAGAGAGAGAGAGACGAGAGAGAAGAGAGAGAGAGAGGAGACGAGAGAGAGAGAGAAGAGAGAGACAGCAGAGACAGAGACAGAGACAGAGACAGAGACAAGACAGAGACAGAGACAGAGACAGAGACAGAGACAGAGACAGAGACAGACAGAGAGACAAAGAGACCAGAGACAGAGACAGACAGACAAGAGAGACAGAGACCAGAGAATCGTTTAGCTGAAGTAGCAATAGCAGCCATTCCAAATCTTTCGGTGGAGGAGGAGGTTGCGGCGTCCCTCCTCCCTCCTCCTGCCCTGGCCCCGCCCTTCGCTCCTCCGCTTCGCCCTCCTCCTCCGCTCCTGCCCCCGGCCTCGCCTCCCCCTGCCTCCTGCCCTCCGGCCTCCTGCCCTGGCCCGCTCCTTCGCCCTCCTCCCGACGAGTCCCTGGCCGCTCCTCCGCCCTCTCTGCCCTGGCCGCTCCTCCGCCCTCCTCCTCCTCCGCCCGGCCCGCTCCTTCGCCCTCCTTCTCCCCTCCCGCTCCTCCGCCCTCCTCCCGACGAGTCCCTGGCCGCTCCTCCGCCCTCCTCCCTCCTCTCCGCCCTGGCCCGCTCCTCGCCCTTCCTCCCTCCCTGCCCTGGCCCGCTCCTCCGCCTCCTCCCTCCTCCTGCCTGCCCGCTCCTTCGCGCCCCTGGCCCGCTCCTCCGCCTCCTCCCTGCCCTGGCCCGCTCCTTCGCCCTCCTCCCGACGAGTCCCTGGCCCGCTCCTCCGCCCTCCTCCCTCCTCCTGCCCTGGCCCGTCCTTCGCCCTCCTCCTACCCTCCTCCCGACGAGTCCCTGGCCCGCTCCTCCGCCCTCCTCCCTAAGTCCCGCCCTCCTCGCCCCTCCTCTCCTGCCCCGGCCTCCTTCGCCCTCCTCCCTCCTCCTGCCCTGGCCCGCTCCTTCGCCCTCCTCCCTCCTCCCCTGGCCCTGCTCCTTCGCCCTCCTCCCTCCTCCTGCCCTGGCCCGCTCCTTCCGCCCTCCTCCCTCCTCCTGCCCTGGCCGCTCCTCCGCCCTCCTCCTCCTCTTGCCCTGGCCCGCTCCTCCGCCCTCCTCCCTCCTCCTGCCCTGGCCCGCTCCTCCGCCCTCCTCCTGCCCTGGCCCGCTCTTCCGCCCCTCCTCCTGCCCTGGCCCGAGCCTTCCTCCCTCCTCCTGCCCTGGCCCGCTCCTTCGCCCTCCTCCCTCTCTGCCTGGCCCGCTCCTCCGCCCTCCTCCCTCCTCCTGCCCCTGGCCCGCTCCTCCGCCCTCCTCCTCCCTCCTGCCCTGGCCCCGCTCCTCGCCCTGCCCGGCCCGCTCCTTCGCCCTCCTCCCTCCTCCTGCCCCGGGCCCGCTCCTTCGCCTCCTGCCCTGCCCGCTCCTCCGCCCTCCTCCCTCCTCCTGCCCCGGCCCGCTCCTTCCGCCCTCCTCCTGCCCTGGCCCGCTCCTTCGCCCTCCTCCCTCCTCCTGCCCTGGCCCGCTCCTCCGCCCTCCTCCCTCCTCCTGCCCCGGCCCGCTCCTTCGCCCTCCTCCGCCTCTCCTGCCCTGCCGCTCCTCCGCCCTCCTCCCGACGAGTCCCTGGCGCTGTGCCGTACCGCGGGAGGCTCCTGGGACGCGAAAGGAACCTGGGAGTCCTGGCGTTATCAGAGCTCGGCGGACCATTCACGCACCTCGCTGGTATGCGGCGGGCGGCGCAGCGAGCGTAACGGCTTCTCCGCTCGTTTCCAGGTCTCGTTTAATCTCTCGAGCACCCGACGCACCTTCCGCGATGACGTCGTCCTGGGGGATCGATCCCCGGGTAGATTGACCTTCGTCGAGGTGATAAGAAGCGATACGAATCGCTTATCACCCGGGGGGTCATGCTCGCTGAGTGGCCCAACGTGAAAGGCTGGTGCAGGTGTGAAGGCGACAGAGCGGCGCCGGCCCCCTGTCTGTCGGCCGATACAGGTGAGCGATCGGTGCCACATTGTTTCGGACGCTCGATCACACCCGCGCCGATGCGAACGACCGATCGCCGCCGTTTCCTTTCGGACACTCGACCCTCCCTCGTAGCCTATACAAGCGAGCGACGAAAATCACATTATTTCGGACGTTCGATCCGTTTCCCGAGCGATCTGGACCGTATTGTTTCGGACACCTGTTCCCCTCTCCCCCTCGCGGCCTATACAGGTGACCGATGATTGTCATATTGTTTCGGACACCTGTTACCCCCCTCGCAGCTGATCCAGGTGAACGATAAAATTCATTTCCTTTCGTCCGAACGCAGAGATTACGGAACGGTGAATAACAGAGAGAATGAGAATAAAACGAAGAAATAAAGAGAAGAAGGAAAGAGAGGAAGATGAAGATGAAACAGAATGAAATAAGGAAACAATAATATAAGGAGATAAAGAGAAAAAAAAATAAAGAGAAAAAGGAAGGATAAGAACTTAAAAAGGAAATGAAGGAATTAAGAAGAAATAGAAGAAAATAATAATAATAATAATGATAGTAAGAAACAATAAATAAAAGATGAATGATTATAAATTTATAAATAATGATATAATAATGATAATAATAACATGATTAATATATAATAATAATAATAATAAAATAACTATAATATAATAATAATATATAATTAATAATAATACAATAATAATATAATAACAATAATACATAGATAAATACATAACAACAATAACACTAAAAATAACAAATCATAAACAAACAATCACCTCACAACAAACAAACACAAAACAAACAAACAAAAACAACTTTAATCCTCGTCTTCGTACCATTCCAAAAAAAAAAAAAAAAGAAAAAAAAAAAAAAACAGGCGAGCGACGGAATGCGCAGCGCGGTTTTGTCATGAACGAGACGTAACGAATACCATGAGATAGGAGTGAACGAATAAATATGGAATAGGGGATGGAAGGAGGTAAGTAGGTAGGTAGGGAGGGGGGGGGGTAGGGCGGAGGGGAAGGGGGGAGGGGAGGGGTTTAGGGGGGGGAGGGGGGAGGGGAGAAGGAGGGGAGGGAGGGGGAGAAGGGGGAGATGGAGGAGGGAGGGTAAAGGGGGGGAGGGAGGGGATAGGGAGGGAGGAGAAGGAGGGGAGGAGAGAGGAAGGAGAGAGGGGAGGAAGGGGGGAGAAAAAGAGGAGGAGGAGAAGGAGGGAAGGAAGGGGGAGAGGACAAGGAGGGAGGAGGAGGGAGGTAAAGAGGAGGGAGGGGGGGGGGGAGTCCCAGGACAGGATGACTGCGGCGAAAACAGCAGAAAGGATTTGTGGTTCAGGAGGCCTCACGACTCCGCCATTAGCGTGTAGTACTCATTATACACACACACTCACACACACACACACACAAACACTCACACACCACAACACACACACACACACACAGCCAACACTCACACACACACACACACACACACACACAACACACACACACACACACACACACACACACACACACTCACACACACACAAACACACACAACACACACACACTCACACACACACTTTCATAACACTTTATATGTGTTTGTGTGTGTATTTCTGTATGTTGTGTGTGTGTGTGTTGTGTTGTTGTTGTGTGTGTGGTGTGTGTTGTTGTGTTGTGTGTGTGTGTTTGTGTGTGTGTGGTGTGTGTGGTTGTGTGTGTGTGTGTGTTGTGTATGTGTGTTGTGGTGTGTGTGTATGTGTAAGTATGTATGTATATGTATGTAGGATTATTATGTACGGTGCGTGTGTGTGTGTGTGAGTGCTCGCCGCGGCCTACGTGTGTATATATGGATGAATGGATAATTGGATGCATGGGGTTGTACATGCATGGTGTGTTGTATGTGTGATGTGTGCGTATGTATGGGTGGTTGTGGTGTATGTATGTGGTGTGTGCGTATGTATGGGTGGTTGTGTGTGTATGTATGGGTGGTTGTGTGCGTATGTATGTGTGGTTGTGTGCGTATTATGTGCTGTTGTGTCGTATGTATGTGTGTTGTGTGCGTATTGTATGTGTGGTTGTGTGCGTATGTATGTGTGTGTGTGTATTTGCGTATGTATGTGTGGTTGTGTGCGTATGTATGTGTGGTTGTGTGCGTATGTATGGGTGGTTGTGTGCGTATGTATGTGTGGTTGTGTGCGTATGTATGTGTGGTTTGTTGTGCGCATTATATGTGTGGTTGTGTGCGTTGTATGTGTGGTTATGTGCGGATGGTGTTTGTGTGCGTATGTATGTGTGGTTGTGTGTCGTATGTGTGGTTGTGTGCGTATGTGGGTGGTTGTGTGCGTATGTATGTGTGGTTTGTGTGGCGTATGTATGGTGTTGTGTGGCGTATGTATGTGTGGTTGTGTGCGTATGTTGTAGTGATTTGTAGTGCGTATGTACGGGTGGTTGTGTGCGTATGTATGTGGTTGGGACTGAGGGAAGGTGGCATGTTTTGTGTTTCTGTTTAGCTATTATATACATTTATGTGCTAAGGTCCAAATAATTACCCATTTCATTTCATTTATTCAATTTCATTTTCTTCTACTCTCTCTCTCCACTCTTCTGTTTCTTTGTCTCTGTCTCTGTCTGTCTATCTATCTATCTCCTTTCCTCTCTCTCTCTCGTCTGTCTCTTTTCCTGTCTCTCTCTCTCTCTCTCTCTCTCCTCTCTCTCTCTTCTTCCTCTCTCTCCTTTCCTCTCCCCTCCTCTCCCTCTCTCTCTCTCTCTCTCTCTCTTCTCTCTCTCTCTCTCTCCCACCCTCTCTCTCTCTCTCACCCTCCTCTCCCTCTCTCTCTCTCTCTTCTTCTCCTCTCTCTCTCTCCCGTTCTCGCGCGCCAGTACACCAAAACTCTTCAGATACGAAAAACCATACTTTCCCACACCATAAAAGACCTGCTTAAAATATGAAACAACAACAACAATCAAGATCGACCCCAACATCTGTAATTCACAAGGATCAGAAAAAAAACAAGAAAACAATAAAAACTAAAAAAGCCCACTCCCAAATTCGTTTAATATCACCATAAAAAAAGCGAAAAAAAAAGACGCAATACATAATTCTCAGAAGTTACAAGTGTTTTTAACTTTCCGAGATGACCGATAGGAGCGGATTCCGGGCGCCGTCGGCCGTCGGAACACAATCCTGGCGCTCCGTGGACACCGAAATCGCCCCAATTAACGACTCTCGGCCTCCTCCTCTTTCTTCTTCTTCTTCCTTTCTTCTTTTCTTGTTTTTTTCTTCTTCACTTCTTTTCTTCTTGTTTTCTTCTTCTTCTTCTTCTTCTTCCTCTTCTTCTTCTCTTCATCTTCTTTCTTCTTCTTCTTCTTTCTTCTTCTTCATCCTTCTTCTTCTTCTTCTTCATATTCCCTTACTCCCTTCTTCTTCTTCATCATTCATCCTTCTTCTTCTTCTAACATCCTCCTCCGTTACTCCCTTCCATCTTCTTCTCCCCCTCCTACCTCCTTCTTCCTCTCTCTTTCTCTTCCTCCTTCCTCCTTCCCCTCTCCCTCCTCCTTGCTCCTCATTCTCGTCCTCCTCCTCCTTCTCCTTGCCTCCTCCTCCTGTAATCCCTACTTCCTCCTACCTGTCTTCTATCTCTCCACTCGTTTATTCTTCCTTTCCACTCTTCCTCCCCTCCTGCTCCTTCTTCTCCCCCCCTCTCGTTC
>NW_020869964.1:335317-342817 GCF_003789085.1 Penaeus vannamei | reverse complement strand
AGCCTGACCGGATGGATGAAGAATTCGACAGAAATCCCGTAGATATTCACAAGAACCCTTCATCCCTCCAAATGTTTGACCCTTCTTCCTCACGCCTCTTTTTCTGCTCTCGCTCCAGCCAGCCTACCTCCTGCTCGAACAGCAGCAGAGGGACAGTGCTCCCAAACAGGGAAGTATTCGCGTCAGGAGGCAACTTGCTCCGTCGCAGGTGCAAATAAAGCTTAGGAGGATCTGCTGACATGCTCTGTCAGAGGAGGGGAGAAACAAGGGAAGGCTTAAGGAACGGGGAATAAAGAAAGAAGGGGGAGGTAATGGGGGAGAGAAGGGAGGCAAAAAATGAAGAAAGGGGAGGCTAGGAAAAGAAAAGAGCAGTAGCAAAGGGAAACACGTCACTGCCTCACAGTAACGCCATCCTGTGGCTTTTGTTTAAGCCTTTTCTTAGATCCGCCTTTGCAAGCTTATTCTTTTTCAAGTGAATAATCGTATCCACTCCCCTGTAGTAATACGAAATATTGCAAGGCCTCGCTTTTAGCAGTTTGTTGCCACCATAAGATCCGTAAATCGCACTCTCTCTTGGTTATCAACTGTATTTGTTCAATGGGTCAGCTTCGCTGGCTTCATCTGAAGTTTGGTGTGGAAGGGAGTGAGCCAGCCTGCAGTTATGCCACATCGCTGTCCTCTCTTTTGTAAAGCTCAATATCGGAGCAGCTCCGACCTTTAGGACTCGTGGTCTACGCCAGTGTTTGCAGCATGTGGAATGGGTGTGCGTGCCATAATAGTTACACCTACACTTTGAGATAAATATGATTGATGCTATGTCAGCAGTGCAGTTACTGTACAATCAGTAAATATACGTGGTAGCTATAATATAGGTTAGGTAAGAAGAGCAGGCTTTTTCCAGGGCTGTCTTCATCGCAGTCCTGTATGATTGCTAGTGTTATTTTCACGTTTGCTGTTGAATTCCGGGCTTTTGTATTCCAGCAAACACAGTTATTTTTCTTTGCCCATTTTCATTACAAACAACTATTGATTGAAATGAACAGTGATTAATGTTTAACCATTGTTTGAATATTTTTTTTCGTGACGTTATATAATTGTGGGGAATGAGTGTTCACATGCTAATTACATTTATTTAATTCTTATTCATATTTTACCATGTAGTGCAGCTGATAATGTCTTATTAACGTCATTTTAACATAATCAGTTTTCTTCATCAAGTCATTGTTGAAGATAATTTATAACAATAATGATAACTGAGTGCATCTACGAGCATGAATGCCATGAAATATATATGTAGACTTATCTTTGTAGTCAAGTCGCTCTCGACGGAGCCTCAAACGGAGGACAGAGCGACCTGCGAGGGCGGCGCTCGTCACCAGCAAGAGGCGTCCTACTGGAATTCGCCATATTTCTTGTTCATGCTGCTCATTGATTTCTTCTATTGGCTTCGTGTTCGCGGCTGGTTGGTGAGCTCTACGTACTGGGTTTGGTGCTGTCATTAGGCAGGGCTCAGGTCTGTTGGTGTTGCTGTGTTACGATACTATGTTAATATTATATTTGTATAGTCCTGTTCTGAGTTGATACAGTAGTGGTGCGTTCGGGCGAGAACAATGGTGATGATAATCTTGATAAGTTACGATGTTACGACAGAAATGCTAATATGGTCAAATCATATAAAGATATCGATAAAAAAAAACAATGATACCAAATACGTTAATCCTAACTGTAAGTGTATCGATTGATGACACAGCATAATATAGCAGTGTTAGATAAGGCGAATTGTTGATACTATAAAATAAATTGTAACATCTACAGCAGAGAACATCAGAGTAGGAGACAACGACTTATGATGTTACTTACGCCAACGACGAAAATAAAAATTAAAATGGAACTTAGTAATGATTGTAAATAATAAAGAAAATAGTAATGGACCTCTATCCAGTGACACTCCCGCCACAATCCGAGTCCGTCAATCCTCTATCCGATCTCCCGCCACAATCCTCTATCCGATAACACTCCCGCCACAATCCTCTATCCGATAACACTCCCGCCACAATCCTCTATCCGATAACACTCAATCCGATAACATCCCGCCACAATCCTCTATCCGATAACACTCCGCCACAATCCTCTATCCGATAACACTCCCGCCACAATCCTCTATCCGATAACACTCCGCCACAATCCTCTATCCGATAACACTCCCGCCACAATCTCTATCCTAGACACTCCCGCCACAACTTCCGCCAGTGACACTCCCCACAATCCTCTATCCGATCCAACACTCCCGCCACAATCCTCTATCCGATAACACTCCCGCCACAATCCTCTATCCTCTCCCGCCACAATCCTCTATCCGATAACACTCCCGCCACAATCCTCTATCCGATAACACTCCCGCCACAATCCATCCGATAACACTCCGCCACAATCTCTATCCATAACACTCCCGCCACAATCCTCTATCCGATAACACTCCCGCCACAATCCTCTATCCGATAACACTCCCGCCAAATCCTCTATCCGATAACACTCCCGCCACAATCCTCTATCCGATAACACTCCCGCCACAATCCTCTATCCGATAACACTCCCGCCACAATCCTCTATCCAGTGACACTCCCGCTCTATCCACACTCCCGCCACAATCCTCTATCCGATAACACTCCCGCCACAATCCTCTATCCAGTAACACTCCCGCCACAATCCTCTATCGATAACACTCCCGCCACAATCCTCTATCCAGTGACACTCCCGCCACAATCCTCTATCCGATAACACTCCCGCCACAATCCTCTATCCCACTCCGCCACAATCCTCTATCCGATAACACTCCCGCCACAATCCTCTATCCAGTAACACTCCGTGCGCCATAATCCTCTATCCGATAACACTCCCGCCACAATCCTCTATCCGATAACACTCCCGCCACAATCCTCTATCCCACTCCCGCCACAATCCTCTATAACACTCCCGCCACAATCCTCTATCCACACTCCCGCCACAATCCTCTATCCGATAACACTCCCGCCACAATCCTCTATCCAGTGACACTCCCGCCACAATCCTCTATCCGATAACACAATCCTCTATCCAGACACTCCGCCACAATCCTCTATCCGATAACACTCCCGCCACAATCCTCTATCCAACACTCAATCCTCTATCCGATAACACTCCCGCCACAATCCTCTATCCGTAAACTCCCGCACAATATCCGATAACACTCCGCCACAATCCTCTATCCGATAACACTCCCGCCACAATCCTCTATCCGATAACACTCCCGCCACAATCCTCTATCCAGTGACACTCCCGCCACAAATCCTCTATCCGCCGCACAATCCTCTATCCGATAACACTCCCGCCACAAATCCTCTATCCACTCCGTGACACTCCCGCCACAATCCTCTATCCAAACACTCCCGCCACAATCCTCTATCCATAACACTCCCGCCACAATCCTCTATCTAACACTCCCGCCACAATCCTCTATCCGATCAATCCCTATGACACTCCGCCACAATCCTCTATCCGCCACAATCCTCTATCCGCCACAATCCTCTATCCACACTCCCGCCACAATCCTCTATCCTAACACTCCCGCCACAATCCTCTATCCGATAACACTCCCGCCACAATCCTCTATCCGATAACACTCCCGCCACAATCTCTATCCGATAACACTCCCGCCACAATCCTCTATCCAGTGACACTCCCGCCACAATCCTCTATCCGATAACACTCCCGCCACAATCCTCTATCCGATAACACTCCCGCCACAATCCTCTATCCGATAACACTCCCGCCACAATCCTCTATCCGATAACACTCCCGCCACAATCCTCTATCCAGTGACACTCCCGCCACAATCCTCTATCCGAATAACACTCCCGCCACAATCCTCTATCCGATAACACTCCCGCCACAACACACTCCCGCCACAATCCTCTATCCCACTCCCGCCACAATCCTCTATCCGTGACACTCCCGCCACAATCCTCTATCCGATAACACTCCCGCCACAATCCTCTATCGATAACACTCCCGCCACAATCCTCTATCCAACACTCCCGCCACAATCCTCTATCCGATAACACTCCCGCCACAATCCTCTATCCGATAACACTCCCGCCACAATCCTCTATCCGATAACACTCCCGCCACAATCCTCTATCCAGTGACACTCCCGCCACAATCCTCTATCCGATAACACTCCCGCCACAATCTCTATCCATAACACTCCGCCACAATCCTCCGATAACACTCCCGCCAGTACTCCCGCCACACTCCGCCACAATCCTCTATCCGATAACACTCCCGCCACAATCCTCTATCCACACTCCCGCCACAATCCTCTATCCGATAACACTCCCGCCACAATCCTCTATCCATCACTCCGCCACAATCCTCTATCCACACTCCCGCCACAATCCTCTATCCAGTAACACTCCCGCCACAATCCTCTATCCGATAACACTCCCGCCACAATCCTCTATCCACACTCCGCCACAATCCTCTATCCGATAACACTCCCGCCACAATCCTCTATCCATAACACTCCCGCCACAATCCTCTATCCAGTGACACTCCCGCCACAATCCTCTATCCGATAACACTCCCGCCACAATCTATCCCACTATCCTCTATCCGATAACACTCCCGCCACAATCCTCTATCCAGTGACACTCCGCCACAATCCTCTATCCGATAACACTCCCGCCACAATCCTCTATCCGTCCGCCACAATCTCTATCCGATAACACTCCCGCCACAATCCTCTATCCGATAACACTCAATCCTCTATCCAGTGACACTCCCGCCACAATCCTCTATCCGATAAACACTCCCGCCACAATCCTCTATCCCACTCCACAATCTCTATCCGATAACACTCCCGCCACAATCCCTCTATCCGATAACACTCCCGCCACAATCCTCTATCCACTCCCGCCACAATCCTCTATCATAACACTCCCGCCACAATCCTCTATCCAGTGACACTCCCGCCACAATCCTCTATCCATAACACTCCCCCACAATCCTCTATCCAGTGACACTCCCGCCACAATCCTCTATCCGATAACACTCTCTATCCAGTGACACTCCCGCCACAATCCTCTATCCGATAACACTCCCGCCAAATCCTCTATCCCACACTCCCGCCACAATCCTCTATCCAGTGACACTCCCGCCACAATCCTCTATCCAGTAACACTCCCGCCACAATCCTCTATCCAGTGACACTCCCGCCACAATCCTCTATCCAGTGACACTCCCGCCACAATCCTCTATCCGTAACACTCCCGCCACAATCCTCTATCCAGTAACACTCCCGCCACAATCCTCTATCCATAACACTCCCGCCACAATCCTCTATCCCAACACTCCCGCCACAATCCTCTATCCAGTGACACTCCCGCCACAAATCCTCTATCCAGTGACACTCCCGCCACAATCCTCTATCCACACTCCCGCCACAATCCTCTATCCCACTCCCGCCAAATCCTCTATCCGATAACACTCCCGCCACAATCCTCTATCCAGTGACACTCCCGCCACAATCCTCTATCCAGTGACACTCCCGCCACAATCCTCTATCCGATAACACTCCCGCCACAATCCTCTATCCGATAACACTCCCGCCACAATCCTCTATCCACACTCCGCCACAATCCTCTATCCGATAACACTCCCGCCACAATCCTCTATCCGATTCCCGCCACAATCTCATCGATCCTCTATCCAACACTCCGCCACAATCCTCTATCCATCCGCCACAATCTCTATCCACACTCCCGCCACAATCCTCTATCCATAACACTCCCGCCACAATCTCTATCCAGTGACACTCCCGCCACAATCCTCTATCCGACACTCCCGCCACAATCCTCTATTGACACTCCCGCCACAATCCTCTATCCGATAACACTCCCGATAACACTCCCGCCATAATCCTCTATCCATAACATCCGCCACAATCCTCCACTCCTCCTCTATCCAGTGACACTCCCGTCGACACTCCCGCCACAAATCCTCTATCCGATAACACTCCCGCCACAATCCTCTATCCATCCCGCCACAATCCTTAGATACTCCCGCCACAATCTCTATCCATAACACTCCCGCCACAATCCTCTATCCATAACACTCCCGCCACAATCCTCTATCCACACTCCCGCCACAATCCTCTATCCGATAACACTATCCTCCGAGCCACACTCCGCCACAATCCTCTATCCAGTGACACTCCCGCCACAATCCGCCACAACACTCCCGCCACAATCCTCTATCCCACTCCGCCACAATCCTCTATCCATGTCTCTATCCGATAACACCCGCCACAATCCTCTATCCATAACACTCCCGCCACAATCCTCTATCCTACTCCCGCCACAATCCTCTATCCAGTGACACTCCCGCCACAATCCTCTATCCAGTGACACTCCCGCCACAATCCTCTATCCAGTAACACTCCGCCACAATCCCTATCCGATAACACCTTGACACTCCCGCCACAATCCTCTATCCAATAACACTCCCGCCACAATCCTCTATCCGATAACACTCCGCCACAAATCCCTCCGCCACTCCACAATCCTCTATCAAACACTCCCGCCACAATCCTCTATCCGCGCCACAATCCTCTATCCATAACACTCCGCCACAATCCTCTATCCACACTCCCGCCACAATCCTCTATCCAGTGACACTCCCGCCACAATCCTCTATCCACACTCCCGCCACAATCCTCTATCCGATAACACTCCAATCCTCTATCCACACTCCTCTATCCTCCCGCCACAATCCTCTATCCACTCCCGCCACAATCTCTATCCGATAACACTCCCGCCACAATCCTCTATCCGACACTCCCGCCACAATCCTCTATCCGATAACACTCCCGCCACAATCCTCTATCGATAACACTCCCGCCACAATCCTCTATCCGATAACACTCCCGCCACAATCCTCTATCCAGTGACACTCCCGCCACAATCCTCTATCCAGTGACACTCCGCCCACAATCCTCTATCCGAAACACTCCCGCCACAATCCTCTATCCAGATAACACTCCCGCCACAATCTCTATCCCACTCCGCCACAATCCTCTATCCACACTCCCGCCACAATCCTCTATCCATGTCCCGCCACAATCCTCTATCCCCCGCCACAATCCCTATCCACACTCCCGCCACAATCCTCTATCCAGTGACACTCCCGCCACAATCCTCTATCCGATAACACTCCACAATCCTCTATCCCTCCGCCACAATCCTCTATTGACCTCCCGCCAATCCTCTATCCACTCCGCCACAATCCTCTATCCGATAACACTCCCGCCACAATCCTCTATCCAGTGACACTCCCGCCACAATCCTCTATCCATACACTCCGCCATCCCGCCACAATCCTCTATCCGATAACACTCCCGCTCGCCACAATCCTCTATCGATAACACTCCGCCACAATCCTCTATCCGATAACACTCCCCCACAA
>NW_020869964.1:315317-325317 GCF_003789085.1 Penaeus vannamei | reverse complement strand
GGCACAAATTTTCTTACCTAATGGAAGAATGGGCGGAAACTCGCGTGCCAGCTCATGACTTAGAAGACCAGGAAAAAAGAGATTGTTGCCGCCCTCCACCATGCAGCCAACCAAGCCATCCCCAAAGTAGGCACCAGTGTCTTCACTCACAAGAATGCCTGGTTTTACAACGATAGAGTCCGTGAACTTAAGCACCGTCTCATCGTATTGAAGAAGAAACTCAAATGGACAAAATCAAAGCAATCAATGTCTTACGACGACTCACCACAACAAGACTAGGAGCTGGCTTCCATGTCTTAAGATCTTTCTATGTACATGCTATCCGGTCGCTCATAGACTACAGCTCCTTTTCCCTACTGTCTCTTACCCCAGCCCAGGTTAATAAACTTGAAACCATCCAAAACAGGTGCATGCGTGTCATCCTCGGTGCCCCTAGGTGGACGCGCCTCGTGAACCTGCGTCTGGAGGCCAAGTTAGTTCCCATGCATACAAGAATCCAGCAGATCGTAGCAGGTCATGTCTGCAAGATAGTCTCCAATTATAGACAGTCTCCCCTGGGAGATTCTCTAAGACGAATCCTAGCAATCCTAGCCCCTCATCGCCGCGTCCTTCCCTGGCATCATGAAATCCACCAAAGCATCACCTCCTTCAACCTCCTTCCTGCTCTACTGTCCCGCAGCATTGATGCACCACACCATGGATATGCAGAACCAAATCCCTAGGAACCACCACTTGCAGCTTTTCTATTAGTCTCCCGAGACCTAAGAAGAACTGCTTTCCAAATGACCTCCAGAATCTACGAGATACTATCTCTTCAATTGAGAATGACAGAGACATGACTGTCATCTACACTGATGGGTCTGTTGATCCAGAATCAGGCAAAGCCAGAGGTGCATTTCTTTGCAACGACTATGTACAGGCATCGAGACTCAGCAATGATTCCTCCATCCTCCAGGCAGAACTGTTTGCCATTCGATCAGCATTGACATATGCACTATCCTGTACAAAACCTACAGTCTGTATTTTCACTGACTCCCTCTCTGCCATTCACACCTTACAGAACCATGCTCACTTAGACAATGTTTATTTAGTAACATCAACTCTGTTCAAGCTACAACAACTGACTCAACAAGGTAAGACAGTCCGAATAATGTGGATTCCCAGTCAGGCAATGAAGGCAATGATCGTGTAGACTCAGCAGCCAAATCCAGCCTCCACCAAACTCACATACAGCCGATTAAACCAAGCATCAGCCAGATCAAAAACAGAGCCAAGATTACTGCTAATCAAATTGCACTCATCCAACACCAAGT
This sequence comes from Penaeus vannamei, assembly GCF_003789085.1. Classification (NCBI taxonomy): domain Eukaryota; kingdom Metazoa; phylum Arthropoda; class Malacostraca; order Decapoda; family Penaeidae; genus Penaeus; species Penaeus vannamei. The sequence goes on along the minus strand of NW_020869964.1, from coordinate 324,004 downwards.
CTGAGTTCAAGCAGGTTCACCTTCCGCGACCTGGTACAAAACTGTCACCGAATACGAAACCATCACCATCCCCTCTTCCATGTCCAGGAAGGATGCTGTTATCATCCACAGGCTACGGCTAGGCTATCCTTGTAGCTGGGAGATTAATGAACGAGTGCCAAAAGAGTGCAATCATTGTCAGACTGTGGTGCGCCATCCACTAACACACTACCTACTAGACTGTCAGGCAGTCTATCACATTAGACCACACAATTTCAGGGATGTACCAGACATAGAAACCTCATAGAGAAGAACTGTAGCAGCAACTTGTGCCCGCATCATACTAGAATCAGAGGAATCTTTCCAAACAATCTCTATGGCACCTCCCCCAAGATAAACTTTAACCAAATGTAAACTCAATACAAAATCAAACAAAATAAGACCACCTTAACTAGCACCAATAACCGGGTGGCGAAAGCAGAACCCGGACTACCTAATTCACGGGTAGTGAATAGTGCATTACCCCCCTCCTCCCTCGCAGCCGCTGTAGCAGCAAGATCTTTCGTTCAGCAAAGGTCCTCATCAACATCGGGTGCGAGCTGCGCCCGTGTTCTATGCTAAGCTGGTTACTTTCATGCCAAGCGAGATTGATTTGAGTCGTCGAAGAACTCGTCATCCACGCTGTCAGCGAAGGACTACGGTTCCGGCATCCCCGGGAGCTGGCCATCTATGTAGTGAGCGAAGGACTCACCTCTGCACAGCTGCAAGATCGTCGGCCACTGAAGAATAATTTAAATTCTGACAGATTCCTGTCCACTTTAAAGAGATAAGAGTTTTCTTTTTTTTTTTTTTTTTTTTTTTTTTTTTTTTTTTTTTTTTTTTGGTTTTTAGTGTCCCCTCCAAAGAGAAGGTGAACCCTGCGGGCAGTGCCACAAAGTGGGCCAGTAGACTGGCTGCTTTAAGCTTTGGAGACGGGTTTTCTTTATTAGGGTCGTTTTCCTCATTTTATTGTTTATAGGTATTAATGAGGAATTTGGCAGGGAAGTGAGCCATCATAGGTTTGTTTCAAGATGTGGAAGGTCAAGAAAAAGTCTTCTCCCACTCAACCTCAAGATCTTTCTGGCACTGTCAGTCTCCAGGCAGGATCTGCCCCCTCGACAGTACATGAACCCTCGGAGCCCCCCACTTAAATGATGGACGCTACGACCAGCGGAGCGGAATCACCTGTGTCGTCGCAGCCTACATCAACTGCTCTCGATAAACCATCGACAGCCTCTCTCAGTGATGCTTCTCTTACCACTCAATTCATTGTTTCCCAGTCTGAAGACTTCTCCTCCACTGCTGCTCTTCTCGCTCTTGAGATGGACTTTCCTACCCTGCAGGTCTCCACGAAGCTGACACCAAAGGGTGACTACATCCTGCAGGCCAAAACCAGAGACCTTCGATATCCTGCAAACTACTAACATCCTCAGTAGCGGCAAGGCTATTAACCTTAACATCTACAATCCCCCGCTCAAGAAGACCAGGGCCCGGATTCACTAACATACGATCGTAACGCATTTACCAGGAGTCATTTACCACCGCAGGTACCAGTAATGGTAAAGCGGTATTCACTAAGCAATGGTAACTCACCTTGTCAGTGTTACAATCGTAAATCGAAATTACCACTCTAGTTCCAATGGTAGCCAACAGATGGCAATCTTGGCGGTCTGGTAAAAGAATTGGACCAATCAGCGACCGCCATACACAATGCTTTAGGCGTCTTCGGCCAATCACGTAGCATGTAAACAAAGACCCAGCAGAAGAGCGCGGTTTTTTGACATTACTGCAAGAATGTCGTCAGTTTCCAAGAAAAGGAGGCCAAACTTCACCCATGATGAGCTCATGGCGCTCATTGCAAATGTTCAGCTTCACCAGGAGATCTTAGAGGGGCCCCTGACTGCCACCGTGACCCATCAAATGAAGCTAAGAGCGTGGGAGAAGGTGACAGCAGTAGTCAACGCGACGGGCAAGACGTTGCGAAGCCCCGAGGAAGTGAAGCTGAAATACATCGATTTCAAAAGCCACACGAAGAAGAAGCTGAACTTCAGAAAAAAACTGCAAACCGCCACAGGTTAGTTTAAATGCCAGGAATATGTAGGCTTAAATATTCAGCGCATGATAATAGATGAAGCTAAAACTTTGAAATTAGAAAATTGTTTGGAATAAAATCATAGTTCTGCATTATTGACTAATTTGTCTGAAATATTCTCAAATTATCTGACTTTATTGTGTAATGTTTTCTGTAATAGTATGGAGAGATTCATGTAATAATATTTGCAGGAGGAGGTCCATCCATAGCTCCACCTCTGACTCCTGCTGAGGAGGCCATGGCCCAGCTTATTAACCCGGCTGTGGTATATGGCATTTCTGATTCTCTGCAGTCAGAGTCTGCTGAAGCTGTTGCTGAAATCAGTAAGTAAACCTGAATCTAATTTGGACTTACTTCTCAGTGGTAACAGTTCTTTATATCTGATACATATTGAAAGTTATCATAGGAAGCTTTTGTTCTTGTTCGTAACAAACTGATAATAATGTGATGTCACATGTAATTATTGTTTATTGCAGCAGTTACATGGTGTTATGATGGACACACTATCTGTAGTATATTGGGTTAATTTCATGTTCTTATCCGACAGCAGCCGTGTATGTTGAGGAGGATGAACGTCTTTCTCCCATCACCGCTGAGCCAGTGACAGAAACACCAGTACATAGTAGGCCTAGCAGCAGGAGCTCTGGTACAGCGCAGCAACCGTTATCAGCTCGCATGCTGGAGGTACAGGAGGGTATCCTCGATGAGGTTCGAGGTATTCGAAATGCCCTGGAGGGCCAGACAACAGCTCTTCAGAATATTAATGCAACATTACTTGAGTTTACAAGCATTTTGAGGACTATCAAGAAACCATAATGTGTATTTATTGTGAAATTTTGTACCTTTCCCCCCCCTCCCCCCCCCCTCTCTCTCTCTCTCTCTCTTCCTCTTTGCATCCTTTCCCCACTGCCCCCTCTCTTTCTCTCTCTCTCTCTCCGTGTGTTTGTGTGGCCTTCCTTTTATCGGCCCCTTTCTCTCTCTCTCTCTCTCCTTCCTTTTATCTCCTCCGTCTCTCTCTCTCTCTCTTCGTCATTTCCTCTCTTTGTTATCCTCTCCCTCTCTTTCACGACTTATTTATTTTTCTATTGGTCTTTTGTTATGGCTTGTCAGATGTTAATAAATGTTGAAATAATAGTGCCTTTGCCTTAGGTCACAGCAAATCCTTGAAATTTAAACGTGGCATCCATACTTTTCCTTATCAATATGTGGCATTGCATATTAGTTTGTTTATATATATATTATATATATATATATATATATATATATATATATATATATATATATATATATATATATATATATATATATATATATATATATATATATATATATATATATATATATATATATTAAAGGAAACATTGTCACACAAGAAAAACAGGCATAACCATTGGTTCACAAGCGTATTTATTTACACAGATATATTTGCACATTCCAAAATTAATCCTTTCCATATGAATTACAAATATTTGCTACGGGAAAAGCTATAGAATACAAACTCAACTAACATATAACCATCTTTGGTAGAAAATAAGACATAAATATGAAAAACTCCTCAAAGTCAAATCCACTTTAAAAACAAACTCATTAATGCCAAAGAAAAGTCTCCCATACGACTAGAAAATCAGAATGAGCCATTTATTAATGCCACCTCTCTTGCACTTCTCTCAGGAATGAAATTCATCACTGCTTCCTCGGTGGGTCGTCATTTTCTAGGATGTCTTGGAAAGGTATGCCTCTTTTGACACAGATATTGTGCAGAAGCATGCAACAAGCTACAATTTTTTGCACACTTTTCTGGCGTATATTGGAGTGCACCACCTGACTTATGCAAGCAGCGGAACCTACTTTTCAGCACCCCAAAAGTTTGTTCTATAACTGCTCGTGTGCGAGCATGGCTACTGTTGTAGCGTACTTCTGCTGCCGTTCTTGTTTCTGCCAGAGGTGTCATGAGGCAAGTTTCAAGAGGATATCCTGAATCCCCTGCAAGGCAACAATAAAGTACTTCGGTCAACTGTACATATCTATGACTTTACAATGTATATATGTATATGTATATCTCTATCTATCTATCTATCTATATACTTACCAAGTAAGTATGAGTGCCCGAACTGTTGTTCTTGGAAGTGTCGACGCAAAATGCTGTCATTCCAGATGTAGGAATCATGCACACTTCCAGGGAATTTTGCAGAAAAACTCAAAATTCTCGAACTTGCATCCGATACTACTTGAACATTTAAAGAATGGACCCTCTTTCTATTTAGATAAAGATGTTCTTGCCTTGGAGCTTTGATTGGAATGTGGGTACAGTCAATGGCCCAGCACGTTTGGGAAGCCACAAACTGCGAAGAAGTCCTGTTTGATCTTCTGAATTTCTTCCCTCCTACGAGGCATCTTTATGTCCCTCTGAGCTATGTTAAAAATAGCATCAGTCACAGCATTTATGATGCGAGACACACTGGACTGGCTAATTCCAACAGAGTCCCCTATCACACTCTGAAAGCTGCCACTTGCGTAGAATCGCAAGGCAACCAGCACTTGTGTGGCCACAGGTACTGAGTGGGACCTGTTGGTGTGTCTTGAAATATGGGCCCCGAGGCTTTCGCACACAGCCACTGAATATCATTGCGAGGGAACCTGTAGTATCTGTAAAATATTAGGTTTAGATCACTGGTCAGCGAAATGACATTTCTTAATCTCCGAAATTTAATAGTTTTTATAACATATTTCATAGAAATTGCCACTTCTTCAATACCTTAACAGATGGGCATCACTAACTGCCAGAGGGTTAAGTCTGTCTTTGAACACCCTTTCTCTCCTTAGTCGGTCATGTTCCAGTGCCCATAAAAGCTCCATTCTGCAATTGCATTAAATACACATCATGAGAGTCAGCATATCTACAAGTTCAAATAAGTGTGTGTGTGTGCGTGTGTGTGTGTGTGTGTGTGTGTGTGTGTGTGTGTGTGTGTGTGTGTGTGTGTGTGTGTGTGTGTGTGTGTGTGTGCATGCGTGCGTGTGTGTGTATGTGTGTGTGTGTGTAGCCTATATATATATATATATATATATATATATATATATATATATATATATATATATATATATATATATATTGAAGGCAGATTTTTTCAGTATTTCAAACATTTCCTTCTTTATATTACATTCAGTGACTTCTATTATGATCTTCATATAATTGTATATATGGAAATACATATTGGTAATAGTGTTTTATTTTATGCCCGTTTGTTCTGAGTATGGTTTTAAAAACGCGCCAAGGTATCAGAGTTGCCAATCGGTGTGTCAGATTTAGGTACACTGCTTATACATCTAGGATAAAATTAGGCCTTGTAAAGATGCTGGCGTAGATCTATTAATTAAAGAAAATATATTGTAAAAGGTATTTGAGTTTAAGTGTTAACTTTTTCAGGCTTGACACATAGTACAGCCTTCGTGTGGATTAGCAACACTGCTCAGGCTTTAACGGTCGTTGTTTTAAGCAGAGAGCGGTGCAGTTCTTAGCCTCGGAGCAAAGAATTCAAGATCAACTGAACCCCTGATTAAGATAATGTTCATTTTCCTTTGTCCCAAACATGTTCGTCACTAATTATCGTCAGTCACGGAGCTTGTCCAAACTCGGTTTAGAAAGTGTTGCTCTTATCAGTTCGTAGCTGCTGGTACTATAGTTTTACGCTGTTACCAATTTATGCATTAAGTTTCTCTTATTTTTAATTGATAACTAATTACATGAGAAACATATCTTAGGATTCATTTATCTACCGATGATACGTAATATTCACACTGGGCTATAGGCCTATGTCTCCCGGAAATTTCGCAGGGTTATTATTCATCCTGATTTCATGTGAAAGTAGCATAATTTTGCCCTGTTCATGCGCTATTAAATGCTTACCATTGTTCCAATCATAATACTTACATAAACAACCTAAAAGCTTACCTTAGATATTGACTTATGAACAGAAAAACACGTGAAGAGCTCGATTTCTCTGCATTTACCAGGTGACATACCAGTACTCTGACCACTGGTAAAATTTACCATGGTAACTCAAATGGTAAGTTGTTAGTGAATACCACTGCTGTCTGTTTACCATGGTAACTATAGTTACCAGTGATTTTACCATCGTAAGTGCGTTAGTGAATCCGGGCCCAGGTCTGTGCTACTGCAGCACAAGACCGAGTGATTATAGGGGGAGACTTCAATGCACACATAGCCATGCTGAATCCCCGCAAAAGGCTGAACGCGGCAGGCATTCACATAGCAGAAGTGCTTGAGACATTCTCTGAGATCGCTCTTCTCAACACCAAAGAACCAACACATGTGAAGGGAGGGGTCCTAGACCTCACCTTTGCCACTGCAACAATGGTGGAGAGAATTCGGTGGTGTGTCGATGATACGGTTACTAGTGATCACTACGGCATAGTCACCACACTAATGGATGCAGGTCCAGCCCAAAGACCACATCACATTCCTAAATGGAAAACAGACAAGGCCAACTGGTTTGCCTTCCAGGAAGGCTTGGCTCGATGTCTGAAAGACAATGAACGCAATAACAATAATGAAAACGTGGATGTGCTAGAGGCAAGGCTAATCCAGGCCATAAACCAGGCAGCCTCACAAACCATCCCCAAAACTCGCCCATGGTCCAGAACTCACAAAGACGCCTGGTACTATAATGACGAGATCAAAGAGGTCAACCACAGGGTAAATATGTGTAGAAAAAAACTTCCGACGGCAAAGATCTCCCGACAATCTGGCCCTGTTGAGGGAAGCTGTCGTGGATGCCAAGGAAACTGCCAACAGAGTAAGGCAGGAAAAATGGCTGGAATGGTGTCAAACTTTTGGGTACCAGACCAGCCTTACAGAGTTGTGGAAACGGGTCAGGCAAGCGACAAGCCGCCAAGCCCCGAAATGCACTCATCATGACCCACAATCAGAGGCTAACAGATTGGTGCTTGAGTTCTCTGCCAGAACCAGCACCAACAATCTGCCTCCAATGATGAGAGAAAAACAACAAAACTTAAATCCAGAAAGACTCGAAGCTGATGAAACGGATGCCTTGTTCTCGCTTAGGGAACTAAGAAAATCATACAAATTCAGTTCTGGGTCAGCACCGGGATCTGATGGGATCTCTCACCCCATCATTTTGCATCTAGGCCTTGCAGGAGAACTTGCATTCTTGCAGGTGATAACAAATCCTGGCAAACAGCCACGGTGCCCCAGAGCTGGAAACAAGCCACAATAGTTCCCATCCCAAAACCAAAGGAGCCTGGCAAGTACCGTCCCATCTCTTTTCTCAGCTGCCTGGGTAAAACAGCTGAGATGGTACTCAACAGGCTCCGATGGAAAACGGGTCCCCCCCCCCCCCATGAACACCTGCACGGGTTCACAAGGGGTAAGAGCACTGCTCATAGCATTTCCACACTCTTAAGCACAATCTGCACCTCGCCCGCCGTGGTTGTCTTCCTTGACCTGGAGAAGGCTTTTGAACTGGCAAGTCCGCTTGCCATTCAAGAGACTCTAATCCACAAAGGAGTCAAAGGCAGACTCTTGGCCTGGATAGCTGACTATTTTAAAAATAGATCAGCAAATGTCAGATTTCAAGGCCACCTCTCACAGCACATGCCACTTGAAAATGGAACTCCTCAGGAGGGGTTCTTAGTCCAGCCTCATGTCCAACATACTCGACATTCACCTGCCAGAGGGATGCAAGATCATCTCTTATGCAGATGACCTGGCAATCATAGCCTCTGGCAATCACTGCCTTACTAGAGCTCAGCGTTGTCTGAACCTGATGTCTGAAGAGTGTTGTAGGACGGGTCTAAAAATATCAGCAGCAAAATCCAAAGCAATGGCTCTGAGAACCAATGTCAGAAACAAAAAACTCACTATACAGGGCATGGACCTGGAATGGGTGAAGGACTACCTATACCTTGGTGTATGGATAGGACACACACTCACTTTCAAAAAGGAGATCCAATACCTGCTTGACAGAACCAAGGAAAGACTGTCAGTCATGAAAGTCATGACAGGGAGAACATAGGAGCAGGACACAAAGTACTAAGATCATTCTATGTACATGCTGTCCGTCCTATTATTGACTATGCATCTGTCGCCCTCATTGCTTCCAGCACATTAAAAAAAAACTGGAAATAATACAAACGAAGCAGCCAGGATAATTCTAGGTGCACCTAAGTGGACAAAGGTCATCAACCTCCTCATGGAAGCTGATTTACCGTCCATGGACTCTAGAATTGATCTAATGGCAGCACAGTTCCTTTCCAAGGTCCTGCAAGCACCCACAAACTCCTATTTAAGACAAAGAGTTCTCAGACGCCTACAACAAGATTACCAGTTGTTTGCGGACAATTCCTGGCTCACACATACAGCCAGAGTTTTGATACGCTTTCAGCTAAAAGATTCATTGCTTGCCAAGGGTATGGACTCCCCCCACCCTGATTACAAAGAACCCCCGCCGTGGGCAAACGAAATGATCGAATTCTCAATTCTAAATCTCACAATGAGAAAAGATCAATATTCCATGCCTAGCCTAAAGGCACAAGCACA
>NW_020869964.1:202164-209664 GCF_003789085.1 Penaeus vannamei | reverse complement strand
TAAGGACTGTTAAGTCGTAAGTCTGTTGCATTCTTCACAGGCGAAAAGAAAATGTCTACTTGAGAATCTTTCCAAAGTTCACTTTATTTAAGATATCCTATGATTAAATCTGAACTCGTACAGAGTGCAGGCAATGGGCAACCCACGCAATTTCAAGGAAGTTTCCAGTTGGTGTATGTCTCTGAAACAACAGTAGTGTTGGAGCTCACTATGTCAAAGATTCTGTGTAATTATGCTGCGAAGACCTGCATTTCCTAACGTCAACATAATGATGAACTGGAATACGAAATTTAAATACGTAAATGAACCCACAGATACATAATAAATCAATGAGCAGGAGATGGGCTGGAGAGTAAATCAATAATTACTGTAGAGGAACAAATTCATAAATGAAAGTGAATATGAATCTCTGTGTGCAACGCCCTGCACTTTGTGTATTCCAGCACGAAACAGCAAAGCCCCCCCCCCTCGCCCTCCCCCTCTTCCCGGAGCCGCACGCATCTCCCCCGAGTGATAAATCTCGGAGATGACGCATCCTGCAGCCTCGCACAGCCTCCACAATCGTCGTGGTTGGTCGGGATAGGATGCTGTGTGTTCCTACGCGACGTCCTACACACTCGTTCAAGTTTATCATGACAGCTTATTTGCCTCGCCTTGACACCCGTGTTGGCAGCTCGGGGGGGGGCTGGCCGCAAGCCAACGTGGTCGTGATGGAGGTGGCAGGCCGGGGAGATACGACGCTGTCTGGGAGGACTGGGGAGGGGATGGGAGAGAGGAGGAGGGGGTTAGGGGGCTGGAAGAAGGGGCGTTAGGGGAGTGTAGAGGGAGGAGGAGGGATAGGATCGGTACGATAAAAAGCACGCTTACAGAAAGGCAAATATATTGGTATACATATACAAGTACCGAATACTTACAGCTGCACACAGACACTCGTTTACTTATCCAATCACACACATACGAAAACGTCAACAAATATCCAAATACGCAATGTCATACATTAATTGGATACAGCAAACAGTTCGAAACACACATCAAGCAACGAAGAAGAAAAAGAATAATGAAAGGAGAAAGTTAAAACATCGAATTAGCAGTCAGTGTCCTCATCAGAAACAAAAGTCGTTAAACAATGCCGTGTTTTTTCCTCTCTCTCTCTCTCTCTCTCTCTCTCTCTCTCTCTCTCTCTCTCTCTCTCTCTCTCTCTCTCTCTCTCTCTCTCTCTCTCTCTCTCTCTCTCTCTCTCTCTCTCTCTCTCTCTCTCTCTCCCCAACAAGCAATTTACCTTTACTATATAAATGAAGTTTCAAAAACATACATTTCTTGAGTAAAGTATAAAGCAGAGGAATTAAAGGGAAAATCCTATTCCCGACTAGAAGCGTTAATAAAATATCATTTCGAAAGGAAAGCTGGAAGTGAAAAATGTCGAAAAAAAAATCTACATATACACGCAAGCAGACATGCACATATACAAATACACAGACATGTACACACAAACACACAATTAGCTTGGTGTTGGGCAGCAAGAAGAGACTTGGCTCGGCAGTTGCACACTATTGCACGCTGTTGCACACACCCGCCGGGCTGGCAATGTGACCATGTGTATCACGTAGAAGCGACATAACAGCCTTATTTGGCCAAGTTGATATAATTTGCATGGCCATTAGGGAGCCGCGTCTTGCGCAAGACTTTTTAATTAGCCTTAAAAAAGGCTTTAATTCTCTGGGCTGAGGCTGCTTCGGTCTTGTGTTGGGCTGCCGGAAGGGCTGTTTCCTTTTCATCAGATATCGACACTCATCGTTGCGTTTTGTCGATCAACAGTCGAACTTATTGATATATAAATAAAAAAAAATTGTGAATTGTGAGTTGGATTTGATTGCTGATGTGATACTGATTATAACTAATACGCTTTGCAGTCTGTCTCTGCAGCAAACGGTTTATAAAGTATTTATACACGAGAGATAAGTTTAGATGATTAAGAAACTTATTTCCTATTATAATGAATTGGCAATGGTAATCGCGAATACGTTATTTCAAGAATTTACACTATCAAAATGTAGTGAGTATTACAACCTTTCACTTCCTCCACTAAAAGGGAGTTTTGAAGTTAGTCCGTTTGCTTTTTATTTGTCCCCGGATGATTCACGGGCCTCCACCGCTGCAACAGCTGCACAGGTTCAACATATCAATATTAGCTTATTGCCCCCCTGATTGTTATTGCTGTTGGCTCGGGAGCTTCTACTGTCTCTGCAACTTGATTGAAGTTACATACGACTGCCCTTGTGAAGGTGTACGGACTCATTTAAATTACCTTGCCTCCATTAGCGAGCAAATCACTTGTCATTGACGTCTATCCTGTTTTACACGCGTCAATGGTTTCATGTCGGGCAATTGCATGCGGCTGAATGCATGTGCTGACACTAAACAGGGAGGCTTTGATGTAATCATTCGGCTGAATATACTGGTGATTATAGGGAAACCTTAAAGCATGCGTGCAATAACGTACTGTGTACTGAATACAATGTTTCGTTTCGGTGTCTGTGAGGGGGAAGGTCCGTGTAATTGGATAAATACTGAATTATCTTTCCGAGTTTGAATAATTGTCAACTGCAATACAGATATGAAAAATCACATAAGATTACACGTCAGTCAACACCAAATCTGACCCGACAACTAACGCAATGCATCCTTTATTGAACCATTGACCATTGAATTGTTCGTTTTCCCACCATTGCTTATGATGTTTCCAATATAAATGTAACGTTACATACAGCATCATTTAAGGATTGCAGATGATCGTCCATGTATAAGGGACGGCCAGCTTCATACGTAAATGCAACAATCCCACCCAAATCGTTCCGTTGACAAAAGAATGGAATTCTCTCGGCCCTTCGTTCTTCTATGACTGTTTATTTCTGTGCAATTGGATGACAGCGTTTCATCAGCAAAATCTCAAATATCATGTTAATTGATATACTAGAGAGAAGAAAAAGGACGTAAATAGTTCAAGAAGAAAAAAGCAACCTAAAAAAAAGAAATAGTTACGCCGCTCGTTACCCCATTAAAATTAAATTGGGAAACACCTTTTCTTGGATTGCAAAAGGAATCTATTCATAGTCCTGTGCAACGATGATACATGCTATTGCGAAGACTTCTTGTGACTTACCTGCAGAAGGGAGGACCCAGTTGGCCCCGAGGAGGAGCAGGAAGAGCAGCAGCGGCGTGGTGAGGTAGGAGCGAGGGAGCTGCAGCACCATCTTGAAGGCGCGCTCGCAGGAGGAAGGGAGGGATTTCAAGGCCCGACGTTGGTACTTCTTGGAGGAGGAGCGGTTAGAGGGAATGGAGGAGGAGGGTCCTGGAGGAGGTGTTGGGGGAATTGGAGGGAGGCAGTGGTTGGAGGAGGAGGTTACTGGAGGTGGGGGAGGGTGTGCCAGTATGTAGAGAGTGTCTACGGGTTCCAAGGAGAGGGGAGACACGGGGCTGCCTCCTGTTCGTGGTTTATTGGGAGACGGTGGTTCCTGTTGTGCTGAGACGAAGGAGGGCCACCGCGGGGGCACTTGGGGGATATCAAATAGAGTTGCTGTTTTTTTCTGTCTTATCAAGAGTCATGAACATTCAGCAAGCTAATTCAACTCTCTCTTGTCACTAGCTTTTCATACAATTTGTATTTCTTTCATAAAGAATCACAGTTTACACCGAAATTTCACATCCTTAGAATTTATGCGATAGGGAAGCGATCCCGAATGTGCATTGTAAGTCTGTATTGTCTATTCACACTGGCAAAATATTTTAACTTCCCTTCTGAAAAAATATACAAGGAAACTCTACCAAACTTTAATCTTCCGACGTTCATGACCAGCCATATTGTACCATTTTCTTTTTTTTTCTTTCTTTCTTTCCTTCTATTTTCGATTCGTTTTCTTTTCTATTTCTTTTTTTCTTTTTTCTTCTTTTTCTAAAGACTCACACTACAGCCCGAGACTAAGGGAGCATCGGCGTCTAGGCTCAGCATTCAATAACCTCATCGTATTTCTCCAGCACCATTTCGGGGGCTCTTTGACCTCCTTTCTGCTTCCTCGGCCCAGAGCTGTTCCCGGGCGCTGCTGCCATCTGTGGGGGAATAAACATGGATCTGAACTGGACGAAAATTACAACAACCACTTTTAGCTATTGCAATAAGAAACTAGGGCTGCCACTGAGCTATATTTGAAGATGGGAATCGTTATTCGTTTTGTCTCTTTATTTAAATCAACTCGCCTGATTCAGTGAATAAATATCAGTGTATGTGTAATTGCCTAAGAATGTATATTGCTTTATACTTTATTTCCGTTTTTTGTGGATTGATGTATTTTGATATATCATTCTCTCTCTCTCTCTCTCTATCTATCTATCTATCTATCTATCTCTATCTCTCTCTATCTCTCTGTCTCTCTGTCTCTCTCTCTCTCTCTCTCTCTCTCTCTCTCTCTCTCTCTCTCTCTCTCTCTCACACACACACACACACACACACACACACACACACACACACACACACACACACACACACCACACACACAACACACACACATACACATACACACACACGCACGCACACACACAAAGACAAACACGCATTCACACGCACACACATACACACATACGTACACACTTAAATATGTCTTTACGATCGATTCATACACGTGGCTACGATAATCCATATATGTAATTAAAGAAATCGTCACCACATTTTTCTTTGTATTTGAGCAATCGGAAATAAGTCTAGTGTTGCAAAAGAACAAAGAGGTATGATTTACTTCAAAGATGGTTAAAAAGGATTTTCAGCTCGGTATGAATTACGTAAAAGGAATTACATGTGCATTCATATTTCATTTTATAATAAAACAATGTGTGGCTAAACTATAACGTTTAACACTTTCGTTATATCACTGTTTGCCCAATGTGTATTTCTTACAAATCAGAGAGCAAAAGATTTTACTTCTTAACATAAAATCATTAGGATCCATTTCAGTTTTATTTCAGCGTAATTGGTTCCAGTCTTCACGTAATGGAAACATAATTATAATCTTGATCACACTCTCGGATCCGATTCTACTCATGGAGGAATCATGAAATACCTTCAGAGAGACCAGAGAGCTCGCCTAAGACGACCCTTTGACATACTGGATATCCTATCAGCCTCTCACTTCTACTCTATCCAATCAACCTCTCCCCGTGCTTCAGCAGGTCGACCTCAGGTCCCCAGCCCTCACCCCAGCCCGCCAAATCGGCTTCCGAATGCGTTTTTATCCTTCTGCAGGACGACCCCTTCGCCCCCCACCCCCTCAACCTCCAGCAGTGTCTCGGTCCTCAGCAGGACAACGATAGACCCCCCCCCCCCCTCCACCCAATCAAGCTTCAAGTATCTATTTACTTCCGTAGAACACTAACGGACCTCCCACAGTGACGGGAAGGTCTGTGGTGGTCCAGTGTCAGCCCAGTGCCCTCCCTCGGGATTCCCAGGCCCGCCGGGGCTCACGACTTAAACCAAAGGAGTGGAGTCTTGTAAGCCGTTCGCGTCCCTTCCAGATTGAAAGATTAGAACGCCCGAAGATCGTTCGCCCGGCTATCAGGCGCACGCACTCGGCGGCCTCCCTTCTGCCTCTGCGCCGCCCTCCTCGGTCGGTCTCTTGCAATAGCTCTCGTCTATCTGTCAATCTATCAATCTGTGTATCTTTGCCTGTCTATATTTCTTTCTCTCTGTCTATCAATCTGCTTGTATGTATCTTCTCTCTCTCTCTCTCACCCTCTCTCACTCTCTCTTTCTCTCTCTCTCTCTCTCTCTCTCTCTCTCTCTCTCTCTCTCTCTCTCTCTCTCTCTCTCTCTCTCTCTCTTCTTTCTCTCTCTCTCTTTCTCTCTCTCTCTCTCTCTCTCTCTCTCTCTCTCTCTCTCTCTCTCTCTTCTCTCTCTCTCTCTCTCTCTCTCTCTCTCTCTCTCTCTTCTCTCTCTCTCTCTCTCTCTCTCTCTCTCTCTCTCTCTCTCTCTCTCTCTCTCTCTCTCTCTCTCTCTTCTCTCTCTCTCTCTCTCTCTCTCTCTCTCTCTCTTCTTTCTCTCTCTCTCTCTCCTCTCTCTCTCTCCTCTCTCCCTCTTCCCTCTCCCTCTCCCTCTCCCTCTCCCTCTCTCTCTCTCTCCTCTCCCTCTCTCTCTCCTCTCTCTTCCGTCTCTCTTTCTCTCTCTCTCTCTCTCTCTCTCTCTCTCTCTCTCTCTCTCTCTCTCTCTCTCTCTCTCTCCTCTCTCTCTCTCTCCTCTCTCTCTCTCTTTCTTTCTTTCTTTCTCTCTCCTCTCTCTCTCTCTCTCTCTCTCTCTCTCTCTCTCTCTTCTCTCTCCTCTCTCTCTCTCTCTCTCTCTCTCTCTCTCTCTTCTCCTCTCCTTCACACCCTCCCTCCTGCTCTCCCTCCCCCAAACGAGCGCATTCAAGGCGAATTCCAACAACAAACCGGCAACTTTGTGAAATATTTCCATCTAATCCTGTTCTTTCCTTATCCACTCACACACATGACAGGTCTGTTGCTGCGTGCGAGAGACAGTGATGGAAAGAAAATGCGGAATATTGGAAAGTGATCGTGGGTGAGATTGTATTTCACTCGGCCTTTGTGTGTGCGCGTGTTCAGAAAAGAGAAGTGTTTTTATTCGATGAGGTAGAGGGAAAAAAGAGAAAATGCTTTGAATAAACACTAACGTTGTGCGCAAAAATTGTTGTGTTGTCATTAATGCGTCTTATCACGGCGTGGTAGTGGTAGATTACTTTTTCACTAATTTCTCAAAAAGATTCCAAACATTTATTTCTAAATTCATATTCTGTGCGACAAAATAAGCGTATCGAAGAGAAACAATGACGATATTGATATCTGTTTTAATAAAACGCCAATTCATTACGAATCACAAGTTAATCATTATTCCATTGACTTCATAACGGGGAGAGCGCCACGCCAAATCATTATGACGATCATAAATCAATTGAGGAGCTGTTTCCAATTATTAAAGTGATAGGTGCAGCGCGAGCCTCGTCGTTGTCATAGCGGTTCAGAAGTCTGTCGAGTTTATCGTTGTTTACAAATGTCTAGAAATGAGAGAAAAAATAATGCTTTCGATTTTAAGATATTTGCTGAGTTATGAGATGTCAGAGAGTGCGGCCAGAGTTTGATGTTAAATCTAAATAAAATGATTAGTTAATAATATAACATGCCTTGTCGATATTGGGCCCAGGCGGAAAAATCGACTTTTACTGTTTGCTTTCATGTATTTGATTTTTGATATGCTGTTTAGAATTTCCTGGAATTGAAAAGGCTGATTCAGTACTTTACATGTTGATGTTGAAATGCAGTTCATCACACTGTCAACTGAATATGATATTGTTATGCTCAATGATTATCTTCATTGCCCTTACCCTTATTAGATATCTTTACTACTCCCTACATTGCAAACTTCATCCTGTACATTTGATTTAACGCCTCGAAGCTGCTGGGGTA
>NW_020869964.1:167164-177164 GCF_003789085.1 Penaeus vannamei | reverse complement strand
GATATATCATTCTGATTATCATCTATTATCCATTTATTGTTATTATCATTATTATCTATCTAGCTATTGTTATGATTTATAGTTATCTATTACCATTATCACTGTCAATATTATTATTTTCATGCTATTTCTCTATTGGTATTATCATTATCATCATTGATTATCATCATTTCATCTTCATCATTTTATATTATTATTTATTATATGTATTATATGTTTATTATTATTATCATCATTCTGCTTTTTATCATTATTACAATATACTATTATTGTTATTATATTCTTCATTGGTCCATCATCTTCTGATTCATTATGCATTATCATAGCCTATTATGATGTGTTATCATTGATTTCATTATTATGTCACTTATTTTATAATGATTAATTATTATTCATTCATTAGTCAATACCAGTTAATTACTTATAATCAATTTTTATTCATTATTCTATTAACATTTTTTACTATTATCTGATCTATTCATTATTCAATTATCTTTGTGCTGCTGTATTGTTAATATTATTGTTATCTTATCATCATACATACCATCTATCATACTTCTTGACGCTTATCATCGATTACTTTCACTGTTGTTGAGTATTACTATTATCATCTATTATAACTGTTTTGTTATCACTATCTTTCGTTATTACATTACTTCGTTTTGTCATTCACCATTATTCCCATATATCACTATTCATGTCGTCGTCAACTTCAACATCTATCACATTGTCCACTTATCAGTACAAACATGTAATTACTTCTCTCATCATCGTTCTAACTTAATCATCATCTTATCACCATACATCTGCAGATATCCCCTACCATTATTACTAGCAACGATTTATTGTCATTCGCTTTATTTAACATCGACTTCCCTTTTCATCTCTATTTCAAAAATGCGCAAAAACTCCTATCCGGCATGGTTGAAACGAAAAGAAGGAAGACCGAAACATGCCACCTGCTATCTATGCAACAAGTAGTGGCATAACACGTAGAACGCAAGTCGGCAAAGCGGTTTGCAAGCTAAACCTATACGGATAAATGTTGCCACTGATGGAGGAGAGGGATGAGGGCGTGAAGGTGCGCACCGTTACGGGAATATGGAATAGATTATTCTTGGCCCTGTGCATATTTGTAACGACCCCCTGGCCGAGTATATTCTTTGAGCGTGGAAGGGGAAATGCGGGTGGTTACACAACCCGGAGTGGAAAACTCTGCGTATGTGTCGAATCGTTGGGGGGTATCTCGTATGTCTCGTGCCCCGCCGTGGCGTAATCGGTTGTTGTGTGGTGCTTAAGTGGTGGTGTGTTTTAAGGTGTGGTGTGTTGGGGTGTTGCTGGTTTCTGATATCGACTTGTATGGTGATTGTGCGAATCTTTGGTTTGTAGCCGGTGGAAGGATCCATGGTATACTCATAGGGTCCGTTACGTTGTTGGCCATGTATTTTATGATGGATAAAATAAGATAAAGCTCTCCTCTGTGACTAATTCAAAATCGACTGCGTTCATTTGTCGCAGCAACACTTGTCTAGCACTGCTAAAGAGCACCAAAGGAGTGAAAGAGGCGGAGGATGGATGATGTGTGTGTTTGTAAAATATGTGTGTGGGTGTGTAAAGGTTCACACGGCATACCTCACATACAGCTGGACTATTGTTATGAATTTTCTGGCTCACGGCGAGCCATGTCCGTTCGCTGTGCCTGTTGGCGAGGATGGCGACGCCGCGGTTTTTGGCTTCAAGGGCCGTTGTTATGAATGAACTGCCAAGATTCGCAAGCGCGAGTGAAAGCCTTTTGTGATGACTGATAAGATGCTGACGGAGGCATTAATGAGATCCGTGACTAAAGCCAGTTAATCAAATATTTTTTGTTTGAATAGGCCCACTTAAGCTGAGAGTACATACCGTCTCTTCCACTATGGAGTTCAAAATATAAGGCTTTCCTAAACGAGGAAGAATATAATGGGAAGTATTCCCTCAGTAATGATGCCTGCCCTGGTTCATTATATTGTTTAAAAGCTATTTTTAGAAATGGATTATTATCGTTGTATTGTACCTATTGACCACTAATAATTTTTTCTCTTTTCTCATTGCTCTCTACATTGTTACACAAAATTCTACTAACTCCCATCTCATTGTGCTCTAGCTAACTACCTTATAATAAACTATTTACACTAAAATACCTTCAAAGAATTATAGAGTTACTCACAATTAGACATGACTGATGTATAAAGATAATGATACTTTAGCTGCGTATTTAATATATTCGCGTCGTTCCATCAACATTACTGAAAGAGGTGTTATGATATATGAAAATTTCTAGCTACTGAGTTTTTGACTTTGCCTGATAGCAGCGCAGTGATATTAAAATGATTGCTGAGCAACTAATGAGTACTAGTATTTGCATAAGAGTGTATTACAGGTTTCAGTTAGTCAGTATATAGTAAGTAATTAGTAATTAATAGGTAAATATTATATAGTTATAAATATATAACAATTAATGATATATAGATATATACCCATTAAATAAGGTGACTAATATTTATATTTATTAACAATTAGTAATCGAATAATTAACATTCACTCTCTAGTTTAACTATTAACCCTAGATATAATACAATAAAATGACCGAATTATTTGATAATGAATATTAATTAATGATTAATATATATTAGCTAAATAATGACATAATCTCAAATAAACTGTAATTATAATAATGAAAGAATATATAAAGGATAAATTTCATAATAAGTTATATATGGATTATATAAATATAATAATAGGTTAATGAATAATTTATATATAATAGATTATAAATAAGCATAATGATTTATACCCGTTGTAGTATATCAAGTGCTTAATATGTAATCCCATATAGTTTAATAGATGAGTTGATTACTAGTGAAATATGAATAGTAATGATTGGTATATGATATAGATATTTGCTACTAAATAATATATGGAATAGATGATAGTTAATAACCAGCGTACAAACAAATAAATGAAAGCTATCTACATACCAATGTAATGCAATAATGTGAAGATAAGCAATGATTATACATAATAATTATTGTAGAATAAGATATTAGTAATGTAAAATCGATAATCATTTGATAAATTACAATATTGATATCTTTATGATGTGCATGATTGAGCTCATGATCTGATGAACATTATATCTCAGAAGTTGAGTTAGGATGAATGATTATCCAATGATTCACTATGATGATGCATTCTGAGTAGTAGTTCTGTCCAGTAATGTAATAATTGTTTTGATCTAGTATGCAGTATTTTTAATACAATAATTGTTTATGGTTATAATGTGACTCTCTCACTCCTATATGACTCTCTAACGTGTATAATGATATGGGATATCGTGATAGTTAGATAATGTATTTATATAACTAGTTAATTAATGACTTTTAATTATTTATACACACAATAGACAAAGAACAAATCAACAGAATAATTAACAACTACGCCGTCGAGAGACTATAAGCAGACAAAGCCCTGAAGCAGCCCCAAGTGTGCTATATATTCCGGCCACCTTGAGCGGCTGCCGCAGGAGGGAGACGAGAACAGTCCTCCCTAAGCCCTTCAGAAGAACAAAGAACAGGGAGTTCAGACGCTTCCTCAGAGGAGGATCCTTTGCCTCTATCCTCCCTCTCTCCCTTCGTCTCATTGCCATCCACTCTCTCTCTCCCTGCCCTCTTATTCCATCTTACCCTCTCTCCCCTTCCCTTCTCATCTTTTTCGCTTCCCCTTTAACCATCCCCCCTTTCCCTTCCCATTCCCCTACACTCCTTCCGTTCCTTTCCTTCCCTGCCCTTACTTTCCACTCCTTCTTCCCATCTCCTTTTCCCTCCCCTGTTTCCTCTCCCATCCACTTCACGCCCACCCTCCCTCTATCCACTTTCTGAAAGCCGTTTAAGCGAACTTTTTTCTGGATTAGTCTCATGGCTCGCCGTTTGCAAACTAGTCGGGCATCGCGGCTTCCAAAGGTTAAGGAAATAAGGGCTTTTGTGTTCGTGGGGAAGAGGCAGGCACACGTTCGCTTGTTGCTTGTGGGGCATCGTCACGATCAGTCATTTTGAAACTTTCTGCGTCGTTCTGCTTGCTTTTGCTCCTTGTGTCGTGCGATGCCTTATCCGCCCACGCTTGAAATTAAATGTGGAACCACCACTGGCATGCAAGCAATAAATGCATACGAGTAGGCGTTTGTTTCTTGCAAATGGTTTTCTACACATTTTCCTTCTGTTGTAATGTGCATGCAAACAAAATTCTCACCACAAATCACTTTACACTCTTATCATTGACATCACTTAATCACCATCTTTACCTCTCAAATTATCGCAATTTTCCTGCTAGGTCTTTTCCACATGCGGCTGATCCGAAAAATTATAATAGTAAATAAATAAAACAAAAAATAACGCACGAAAGCTCCTTCCTGCAGGCGACGAACCAGGCAGACGATGAAGAAGGATAAAAAGACGAAAAAAAGAACAAGGATTAACACGCGGAAAAGGAGAAAGGAGAGACACAGGGCTCGCGCGCGGACCACCGCCGCCGCCAGCACAGGACGCGAAAGTGGTCTGGGGACAAAGTGCGAGACCGATCTCCAGACCGTCCCTCTTCCGTCGGCCAGGCTTCCGCTCGCCCCAAACTGCCTTCACTCGCTCGCTTCGCGGGCCGCGCTCGTTTCGACCAGTGAGCNACACACACACACACACACACACATATATATATATATATATTATATATATATATATATATATATATATATATATACATATATATATATGTGGTGTGTGTGTGTGTGTGTGTGTGTGTGTGTGTGTGTGTGTGTGTGTGTGTGTGTGTGTGTGTGTGTGTGTGTGGTGTGTGTGTGTGTGCTCGCGCATGTATTATGTATGTATCTAAGTGAATAAGATAATGATGCATTATGAGAGGCAAATTGAAAGAAGGAATGCGATTCAATCGATGGTGTTAGCAAAAGTAGAAATGATGTTAATGCACAAACAACAGAATCGGTAATGATATTAGTAATATCATTCGGAACAAGAAAAATGCTGATAACTACTAGTACTAGTACTATTAGAATCATTATCATTATTATCAATATCACTTTATTATCATATTATCATATCTATTACATTATCATTATTATCAATATTACTATTAGAATCATTATCATTATTATCAATATTACTATTACTATCATTATTATCAATATTACTATTACTATCATTATTATTAGTATTACTATTACTATCATTATTATCAATATTACTATTACTATCATTATTATCATCAACAATGTTATTTTTGCCATTGTCATGATTATCATAATTATTATCATATTGGCAATGTCATTATTGTTATCATAATGACTTTTATTATTGTTATTATCATAATTATTAGCATTCTCATTATTGCTATGTCACTATCATTATCATTATCATCATTACTATTAGTATTAGTAGTAGTTGTATTATTATTATCCTCATTATTATTAGTATTATTATTTTTTTTTTTTTGGTACCATTAAGATATTGTAGCTGGTTTTGTTCTTATACTCGTTAGCATTATTACTATCACTATCATTATTATCATTATAATGTCACTGATATTATCATTCTGATTATCATTATTATCATTTATTGTTATTATCATTATTATCATCATAGCTATTGTTATGATTATAGTTATCTATTACCATTATCACTGTTAATATTATTATTTTCATGCTAATTTCTATTGGTGTTATTATCATTATCATCATTATTATCATCATTTCATCTTTATCATTTTATTATTATTATCATTATATGTATTATATGTTTATTATTATTATCATCATTCTGCTTTTTATCATTATTACAATTACTATTATTGTTATTATTATTTTCATTGTCATCATCTTCATGATTATTATCATTATCATAGCTATTATGATGGTTATCATGATCATTATTATTCACTATTATAATGATTAATATTATTCGTCATTATCAATACCATAATTATTATAATCATTATTATCATTATCATCATTATCATTGTTAATATTATCATTATCATTATCATTATTGTTGTTGCTGCTGTTATTGTTAATATTATTGTTATCGTTATCATCATAATTACCATTATCATTATCATTACTTAATCATCATTACTTTCACTGTTAGTATTACTATTATCATTATTATAACTGTTTTTGTTATCACTATCTTTGTTATTACCATTACTGTTATTGTCATCACCATTATTCCCATTATCACTTTCAGTGTCGTCGTCAACTTCAACATCATCACCATGTCCTTATCAGTATCAAACATGAATACTTCTCTCATCAATCGTATTATCATCATCATTATCACCATCATTGCCAGTATCCCCACCATTATTACTGCCAACATTATTGTCATCGCTTTATTTACATCACTTCCCTTCTTCATCTCTATTTCAAAATGCGCAAAAACTCATATCCGATGTTGAAGAAAAGAAGAAGCGAAACATGCACCTGCTACCATGCAACAAGAGTGAGATAACACATAGAGGAAGTGGCAAAGGGTTGCAATAACCTACGGAAATGTTGCACTGTAATGGAGGAGAGGGAGAGGGCGAGAGGACTGCCTTGGGAAATGGAGCTACTGGACTGTGCAATTTGAAACCGCGAGTATATTTTGCGTGGAAGGGATGGGTGTACACACGAGTTTGACTCTGTAGGTGAATCGCTGGGTATCTCTATGTCTGTGCGCGTGTGCGTTTAGGTGTTGTGTGTGTGTTTAAGTGTGTGTGTTTAGGTGTGTGTGTGTGTGTGTGTTTATATGACTGTAGGTATGTGATTGTTTTTGTTTAGGTATACTAGGTCACTCTCGTGTATGTTTGTCTGTAAAGGTCCACGCATACCTCACATACAGCTGGACTATTGTATGAATTTCTGGCTCACGGGAGCAGCCGTTCGCGTGCACTGTGGCGAGGAGGCGACCCGGGTTTGGCTTCAAGGGCCGATGAATGAATGCCAAGATGTCGAAGCGCGAGGAAAGCTTTGAGAGAAGATGCTGCGGAGGCATTAAGAGTCGTGTATAAGCAGTTAATCAATATTGATGTTTGAGGCCACTGCTGTCGTCGCTTTAGAGTCAAAATATAAGCTTTCCTAAACGAGGAAGAATATAAATGGGATTCAGTAATGATGCTGCTGTGTCATATATGTTAAAAGCTATTTAGAATTATTATTATCGTTATTGTACTTATTTGAACACTACATTTTTTTTTTTTTTTTTTTTTGCCACTAATGGAAACGTAATAAAATCCATGGGTAATATATAACATTTTCAGAACTAAAAGAATTATAGAATACTCACAATAACAAGCTGATGTAGAAAGTATGATACTGTAGCTGCGTATAATATATCGCTCTCCATCAACATTACTGGAACAGCCGGTGTTATGAAGGAATTTTAGGTTTGCGTTGCCTGAGCGCGCAGTGCTATGATGGCTGCAACATGAGTACTGTGCAAGTGTACAGGGTTTCAGTGCGTACAAGTGTAATAATAGTAATGATGATAATAGTAATAGTAATAACAATAATGATAATGATAACAATAATAAGGACAATAATTATAACAATGATGATAATATCAGTAACGATAACGATAATAGCAATAAAAATGACAATAATGATAATGATAATAATAATGATAATAATAGCAATAATGACAATCAATAACTGTAATGATAAAAAGAAGAATAAGGATAATCATAATAGTTATAATGATAATAATAAAGATGGTAATAATAATTATAATGATAATAGTAATGATGATACCGGTAGTAACAATAATAACAATAGTAATGATAGTAATAATAGTGAAAATAATAGTAATGATGATAATAATAATGATAATAATAATGATAATAATAACAGTAAAAATAATGAAAATAAAAGTAATAATAATAATAATGATCATGATAATAACAATGATAATCATAATAATTATGAGAATAATGATAATAGTAATAATGATAATCATGAGAATAGTAATATTGATAGTAATGATGATGATGATGATGATGATGACATTAATGGTGGTGATGATGATGATTAAATCAAATGATAATGATGATGCAAGTAGTAGTTGTAGTAATGATAATAATTGTGATAGTAGCAGTTGTAATAATAATAATGGTTATGATAATGCTAACAATGATAAGAATAATGATACTGGGAATGGATAGTGATAATAATAACAGTAATAATGACTAAAGTAATAACAACAATAGACAAAGAACAAATAAACAGAATATTAACAACTGCCTCGAGAGACGTATAAGCAGACAAAGCCCCTGAAGCAGCCCCAAGTGTGCTATATATTCCGGCCACCTTGAGCGGCTGCCGCAGGAGGGAGACGAGAACAGTCCTTCCCTAAGCCCTTCAGAAGAACAAAGAACAGGGAGTTCAGACGCTTCCTCAGAGGAGGATCCTTTGCCTCTATCCTCCCTCTCTCCCTTCGTCTCATTGCCATCCACTCTCTCTCTCCCTGCCCTCTTATTCCATCTTACCCCTCTCTCCCCTTCCCTTCTCATCTTTTTCGCTTCCCCTTTAACCATCCCCCCTTTCCCTTCCCATTCCCCTACACTCCTTCCGTTCCTTTCCTTCCCTGCCCTTACTTTCCACTCCTTCTTCCCATCTCCTTTTCCCTCCCCTGTTTCCTCTCCCATCCACTTCACGCCCACCCTCCCTCTATCCACTTTCTGAAAGCCGTTTAAGCGAACTTTTTTCTGGATTAGTCTCATGGCTCGCCGTTTGCAAACTAGTCGGGCATCGCGGCTTCCAAAGGTTAAGGGAAATAAGGGCTTTTGTGTTCGTGGGGAAAGAGGCAGGCACACGTTCGCTTGTTGCTTGTGGGGCATCGTCACGATCAGTCATTTGAAACTTTCTGCGTCGTTCTGCTTGCTTTTGCTCCTTGTGTCGTGCGATGCCTTATCCGCCCACGCTTGAAATTAAATGTGGAACCACCACTGGCATGCAAGCAATAAATGCATACGAGTAGGCGTTTGTTTCTTGCAAATGGTTTTCTACACATTTTCCTTCTGTTGTAATGTGCATGCAAACAAAATTCTCACCACAAATCACTTTACACTCTTATCATTGACATCACTTAATCACCATCTTTACCTCTCAAATTATCGCAATTTTCCTGCTAGGTCTTTTCCACATGCGGCTGATCCGAAAAATTATAATAGTAAATAAATAAAACAAAAAATAACGCACGAAAGCTCCTTCCTGCAGGCGACGAACCAGGCAGACGATGGAAGAAGGATAAAAAGACGAAAAAAAGAACAAGGATTAACAAACGCGGAAAAGGAGAAAGGAGAGACAGGGCTCGCGCGCGGACCACCGCCGCCGCCAGCACAGGACGCGAAAGTGGTCTGGGGGACAAGTGCGAGACCGATCTCCAGACCGTCCCTCTCCGTCGGCCAGGCTCCCGCTCGCCCAACTGCCTCACTCGCTCGCTCGCGGGGCCGCGCTCGCTCGACGGGGAGCGCGAACGGCACCAGTGCGGGGGTGGGGTGCGTCGGGGGCTGGGGGATGCGTCGGGGGCTGGGGGGGGGGGGTGTCGTTGGGAGAGTAGGTGTGTTGGGGAGCATGGTGGAGGGTGGGGCGGGAGTGTGGGAAAATAAGGTATAAGGGGGAATGAGAGGAGGCAAGTGGGAGTGGGGTGAGAGGGATTTGGTGTGGGGTGAGGAGTGGGAGAAACACGGGAGAGCAGATGGGAAACGCAGGGAGAGGGAATGGGCGCAGGGTAGGGAGTAAGACAAACCTGGGGGAGCAGGGGGGTAGTGCGTGGAGTATAAGTACGAGGAGAGAGGAGTGTGGGCATAGGAGAAAGGGGGCAGCGGAAGGGATAAAGGGGAAAAGAGGGAGCTGGGAGATTAAGAAGGGGGCAATGGGTAGGTCCAGAGAAGGGAGAGGGGGGGGGAGGTCCTGGCTCATCCT
>NW_020869964.1:147185-156712 GCF_003789085.1 Penaeus vannamei | reverse complement strand
CCCGCTTCCTTCCTCCCAACCCTCCCATTCCCCCAACACTCAAATTTTATCCCCTTTCGCTCTGCGTGCAACACGTCCTGCAACAGGTGCAATACAGGTGTGATTTTGTGGCCCGGTTTTTTAAAGGTGATGGTCATGATGACTTCATTGTGTCCCGCCTGGCGTTGGCTGTATGATGTTGGGGTCGAGGGAACAGACACACGCACACAGACACAGACAAATTTACACTTACAGACACAGAAACACAGATAGATTAACATTCATCCACGGGCCAGATAGATAATTCATACATAAGAACATCATAGATACACTCTACATAAAACACAAATAGATACATTCATACACTCTATATACAGGCACGACGATATACTAATGCATATAGACAAAAATAGACACACATACACATAAATACAGACACAGACAGATACACTCATACATATAGACACGAATAGATACACACACATAAATACAGACACAAATAGGTATTTATACACTCATACATACATACAAAAATACACTCATCATACATACAAACACAAATAGCTACACATACATACAGACACAGACAGATACACTCACACATATATACACAATTGGATACACTAATAGACACAAACACTCACACAGACTGACAGGACCACACACTGACAGACAGATAGATCCCACTCACTCACAGACACAAACTAACAAACACACGAACACACACATGCACAGAGACACACTCACACTCAGAGACAAAGACATACAAACATATACCCACACACACGTATATGATATTGTGATGTGGGCAAAGGGGACAGGTACACGCACATACGCATACACAGACAACGCCCGCACACACACGTACACGAGTGGGAAGTGGGTCAGGTGAGTGTGAACGTGTGTTTGTTTGTTTTACTTTTTTTTTTTATCTATCTATCGATCATTTTTATTGCATTTTCTCTTGTTCTTCTTCGTTCTTTCCTTTTCTCTGTTCTCTTCTTTCGCAGTTTTTCTTTTTTTTTTTTTTTTTTTTTGGGGGGGTACGTGCTTTCAGTTATGCTATTTTATTTTCTCTCACTCTTTCTCTTTCTCACTTTTTTTTCTCCTCTCATTTCTCATTCTTCTCTTCTCTCTTATCTCTCGCTTTCTTTCTCTCTCTCCTAAGTCTCCTTTTCTCTCACTTTTATCTCTCTATCTCTTCTCTCCTCTCTTACTGTCTCTTCTTTCATTTCTCTTCCATCTGTCTCTCTTCTCTCTCTTCTTCTTTCTCTCTCTATCTCTCTTTTCTCATTCTCACTTTTTTCTCTCTCTTCCTCTCTCCAAATCCTCCCTCTCCCCTTTTTATCACATTTTAGTGAAACTACCGCCTTTATTTCTATTTTTCCTTCCTACTTCTCGCATCTGCTGCTATGTGATGCAAATTAAGATATTTTGCTGCATTTTGCAAGCTCATTACTACGAAATTCAAGTTAGAAAACATTTCATTTTGGCGAGCTGGTGTTGCATATACTTAAATACATAATGCAAACTTCCATAATTTGCATAGTTTATAAGGGGGGGGGGGTTAGTTGTATTATAATTATGCTGTATATCATGACAGTGTTAATGTATAGTATCACATATCCGAAATACTTTTCTGATTTATAAGTTTTTTTTGTTTACATTCTTCGAAACGTATTTGTTATTTGTCGTTGTCTATTCCCTCTTTTATTCCATGACGATTTAATGCCCCCCTCCAAAAAAATAAAATAAAAAAATAATGAATAAAGAAGGAAAATAACGGAAACCAAGAAAGAAAGAAAAGAAAGAGAAAAAAAATGATAAAAAGAGAATAAAGAGAGAGAGAGAAATAGCTAGAGATAGCTAGAGAGAGAGAGAGAGAGAGAGAGAGAGAGAGAGAGAGAGAGAGAGAGAGAGAAGAGAGAGAGAGAGAGAGAGAAAGAGAGAGAGAGAGAGAAAGAGAAAGAGAAACACACACACACACAGACAAAGAAAAAGAGAAAATGAGAAGTGTCCATGTATATAAAACGACTTAATGACAGCATGTGGGCTTATTTACTAGGAAATGCTTATGCGTGAAATATCATTATGAGAAAATGCGGGTATTTTGTGTGTGGTGCGTGTTGGCAGGCTTAGAGCAGAAGGAGGAAAAGGAGGAATAAAGTAGAGCATGAGAATGGAAGGGGATAGGGAGATTAGAAAGAAAGGGAGGTAAAAGGGCAACGACAGAGAGGAGACAGAGGGTAAGATGTGGGAGATCAAGAGAGGGAAAGAGAAACGGGAGAGGGACAACTGGGGTAGAGCGAAGGGGGAATAGAAGAAAGGGAGGGGGCAAAGCAGATATGGTAGAGTAGGAGTAGAGGATTGAGACAGGAGATAGGCGAAGTGTGTAAGAGAACGGAAAGCACGCGGACGATCAGTTACGGAGAAGAGAGACGAGGGGGCAGACGTAGAAAGAAAAGGGAGGAAGGGCAACAGAGAGGAGACAAAGGAGAAAGGGAGCGTGCTGAGAAGGAAAGGGGAGAGGGAGAAGGGAAAGAGAACGGAAAGGGACATAGGAGAGAAGGACGGGAGAGATAGAAAGAAACAGGGAAAGGAAGGGCAGAGAGGAGAAAAGGATGGAGAAGGGAGGAAAAAGAGCGGGTAGAGAAGGAAGGGGCGAGGGAAGGGAGAGGGAAGAAGGGATAAGGAAAGGGAAAAGAAGAAAGGGGGGAACAGGGGAAAATAAGAGAGAGAAAAGAGAGGAGACAGGAAAGAAGAAAGACAAAGAGACACAAAACAAAAACAAAAAAAAACAGAATGCCATACTATCGCCTATATATCCACCTTTCACATACAGTTTCAGTAAGCAAATACATTATTATCTCATTACGCTCACTGATGGAAAATGTTGCCAGTAATGATGATGGCGGCGATGCATTTCCCATCATGGTGAATCAAGTTCATTTTTGTTTTTATATATTTTGTTTGTCATTTTGTCTTTTATATATTTTGTTTGTCATTTTGTCTATATGTCTGGGTATGTGAATGTATGTATACACAGTATACATGCATGTACGTGTATATATGTATGTACTTATCTCCTGTTTTTCCTCTCCTCTACTTTTTCTGTCTCCACCCCGCTTTCTCTTCTTCTCCTCTCTCTCTCTTTCCCTCTCTATCTCTTACTTCCCTCTATCTCTCCTCTCTAACGTCTACGCCTTCTTCCCTCTCCTTTTTTCTTTCTACCCTTCCACCTTTCCTCTTCCCACACTTCTCTTCATTTTCTCTCTCTCCCACTTTCTTTGCTCTCTTTTCTCTTCCACTTTCGCCTCCCTCTCGTTTTTTTTTCCACTTTGTCTCCTTTTTTTCTCTCCACTTTCTTTCCTCTCTATTTTCTCCTTTCTTCTCTCTTTTTTTCTCTCTCTCCCACTTCCTTTTCTAATGTCCCTCTCTTCCGTTCTCCTCTCTCCCCAACTTCTTCCCTCTTCTCTCTCTCTCCCTTCTTCTTTCCCCCCCTCTCCTTTCCTCCCCCAGCTTTCTTCCCTTTGTTTTGCTCTTCTCTGCCACATCCTTCTCCTCTCTATCTTCCCTCTCTTCCTTCCCTCTTATCTCTCCCACGTCTCTCCCTCTTTCCTCTCTCCACATTTCTTTCCTCTCCTTCTCTCTCCATTCTTTCCTCTCTATTCTCCCTCATCTTCCCCTTCCTTTCCTCTCTAACCACATTCTTGGGTCTCCCTTCTATCCTCTCCTCTCTTTCTCTCTCCCTTTCCTCTCTCCCACTTTCATCGCTCTCTATCCTCCTCTCTTCTCTTCCCCTTCACTCTTCTCTCTCCCACAATTCGTTCCTCCCCTTCCTCTCATCCACATTCTCCTCTCCTTTCCTCTCTCCCAATTCTCCCTCTCTATCTCTCCTTTCTTTTCGCTGTCTTCCCTCTCCTTTCTCTCTGGCACATTTCTTTCTCTCCTCTTCTATCGTCTTCTCTATCTCCTTCCCCCTCTCACCTTTCTTCCCCTCTCTATCCTCCTCCCTCTTCCCCTCATCTATCTCTCCCACTTTCCTTCCCCTCTATCTCCCTCTCACTTCCCTCTTCGGAAACGCTAGCCCAACCGGCCTATTTAAGAGCAAACGACAAGCGGGGAGGGGCAGGCAGTCACTCCAATGCAGAGAAGGAGAGGAGGTCACCGCCTTGAGGGTGCGGAAAGCGGGTGTTAGGGGATGATGAGTGTGATAGTCGCGGGGAGATTATAGAGGTGGGAGGGGAAAGGGGGTGTAGGGAAGTGAATGTGTTCGGGGCAAGAAGGGGGATGAAGGGTCTGAGTAAGCAAGGCTGTGGAGGTGGAATGGGGATGGGGGGGTAGGTTGAGGGGTGGGGGGAATGGGAGGGGGTGAGGGAGTTGAGGGAAGGGAGGGGGAGGATTCGTGGGTGATGTGGGTGTGCGTTCGCGTGGGGTTTTGTTTGAGGGGAGATGGGTTTGGGGGGTTGGAGGGTTTGTGTGTGTGTGGTGTGTGTTTGTGAGTAGAAAAAAGAAAGAAAGTAAAGAAGAAGAAAAAATAAATAATAATCTATCTTATCTATCTAT
This sequence comes from Penaeus vannamei, assembly GCF_003789085.1. Taxonomy (NCBI): domain Eukaryota; kingdom Metazoa; phylum Arthropoda; class Malacostraca; order Decapoda; family Penaeidae; genus Penaeus; species Penaeus vannamei. The sequence continues at coordinate 152,167 of NW_020869964.1, read as the reverse complement.
ATGTACCTATCTATCTATCTATCTATCTATCTATCTATCTATCTATCCTGTATCTATCTATATCTACTATCTATCTATTACTATCTACCTATCTATCTATCTATCTATATAATGATGCTAAAATAAAAAAAATGGTGTCAGTTGAAAAGCATTAAGCGTAATGGTGTCGGAAGGGATCCAGGGATGGTGTCAGCGAGCCAGAAATGCCATCATAGCCAAGGAGAGAAAAAAAATACTTCTGGACGACCTAATGTGACGAGGTACTTAATACATGATTGAATTTCCTGGAGTTCGGGTCAGATTTGCATATTTGGCGGGGGTGTTTTGGCTCTCTCTCTCTCTCTTACTCTTTCTCTCTCTCTCTCGTTCTTTCTCCTTTTTTGTTCTTTGTCTCTCTCTCTCTCTCTCTCGCTCTCTCGTTGTTGTGTTTTTTCTCAATCTCGCTCTCGTTTTTTTTCTTTCTCTTTCTCTCTCTTTCCCTCTCTCTCTCGTCTCTCTCTCTCTCTTCTCTCTCTCTCTCTTCTCTCTCTCTCTCTCTCTCTTCTCCACTCACTCACTCAACTCACTCTCTCTCTCTCTCTCTCTCTCTTCTCTCTCTCTCTCTCTCTCTCTCTCTCTCTCTCTCTCTCTCTCTCTCTCATGTCTCACTCACTCATCTCTCTCTCTCTTCTCTCTCTCTCTCTCTCTCTCTCTCTCTCTCGCTTCTCTCTCTCTCTCTTCTATCTCCTCTTCTCTCTCTCTCTCTCTCCTCTCTCTTCTCTTCTCTCTCTCATTCTCTTCTCTACTTACTCTCTTCCTCTCTCTCTCTCTCTCTCTCTCTCTCTCTCTCTCTCTCTCTCTCTCTCTCTCTCTCTCTCTCTCTCTCTCTCTCTCTCTCTCTCTCTCTCTCTCTCTCTCTCAGCTTGCTAAGTTAAATCTATATAAATTTACGAACAGCCCATTATTCATCTTTATTTTCATCTTTGCTTTATCCCCTATTTTGTTTTTGTTTTCGTTTCTTCTTCCTTTATCCCCCAGTTTGTTTTTTTGTTTTCGTTCTTCTCTCTTTATCATATCTTTGCTTTCCCCCCCCCATTTTATCTTTGTTTTAGTTGGTCTTTGCGTTTCGCTTTTGTCTTTGCGTAGAATTCAATCCCTTTCCATTAGTATCGCGGAAAGTGTTCGATTCCCTACAACGCGGACAGGAAATTGAAAGCGAACAAGAGCCAAAGACAAAACAAAATCGAATCGACAGAATGAGATTCTTTACGTTTATACTTACGAGATCGTCAGTGTGTGTGTGGTCCTTGATGAGTGCGGTTGTGTGTGGTCCTTGATGAGGTGTGTGCTTGGGTGCGTGAGGGTGTGTGTTTTTTTGTTTTGTTTGTTTGTGTGTTGTCATTGTGTGTAGAAGTATGTGTGTGTGTGTGTACGTGTGTGTGTGTGGTCCTTGATGAGTGTGTGTGCTAGGGTGCGTGAGGTGTGTGTTGTGTGTGTTTGTTTGTGTGTTAATTGTGTTTGGATGTATGTGTGTGTGTTTGTATGTTGTCGTTGTGGTGTAGAAGTATGTGTGTGTGTGTGTGTGTGGTTGTGTGGTGTGTGGTCTTGAAGAGTGGTGTGTGCTAGGGGTGCGTGAGGGTGTGCTGTTTGTGTTTTGTTTGTTTGTGTGTTGTCATTGTGTGTGTAGATTATGTGTGTTGTGTATGTTGTCGTTGTGTGTGTAGAAGTATGTGTGTGTGGGTGTGTGTGTGTGTTCCTTGATGGTGTGGTTGTGTGTGTCCTTGATGAGCGGTGTGCTAGGGGTGCGTGAGGTGTGTCTGTTCTGTGTTTGTTTTTTGTTGTTGTCAATTGTGTGTATAGATGTATGTGTGTGTTTGTTATGTTGTCGGTGATGTGATGTGTAGAAGATGTGTGTGTGTGGGCTTTATGTGTGATTCTCCTTATGAGTGTGGTGAGTGGTCCTTGATGAGCGTGTGTGCATAGGGCGTGCGTGAGGTGTGGTCTGCTTGTTATTTGTTTTGTTTGTGTGTTGTAATTGTGTGTATAGATGTATGTTGTGTGTTGTTTGTTGTCGTTGTGCTGATGTAGAAGTATGGGGTGTGGTGTGGGTGTGTGTGTTTCCTTGATGAGTTGTTGTGTTTGTCTTGTATGAGTGTATTGTAGGGGGCGTAGTGTGTTTTTAACGTGTTGTTTGTTTGTTGTGTTGTTGTAATTGTGTGTGTAGATGTATGTGTGTGTGTTTGTCGTTGTGTGTGTTGTTGCAGTGCGTGTGCTTGTGTGTGTTCGGAACAGTGCTGTGTATGCGTGTGCAGTGTGATGTGTGTCCTTGATGAATACTGATCCATGGGTGCCCTGAGATGTTGTGTTTTGCGTTCATGTTTTAACGTGTTATTTATGTATGTTGTTGTTGTGTTGTAGTGTGTGTGTTNCGTGTGTGTGTGCGTGTGTGTTCCTTGATGAATTGTGCTATGGGTGTGTTGTGGTGTGTGTGTGTGTGTGTGTGTGTGTGTGTTGTGTGTGTGTGTGTGTGTGTGTGTGTGTGTGTGTGTGTGTGTGTGTGTGTGTTGTGTGTGTGTGTGCGTGTGTGTGTGTGTGTGTGTGTGTGTGTGTGTGTGTGTGTGTGTGTGTGGTGTGTGTGTGTGTGTGTGTGTGTGTGTGTGTGTGTGTGCGTGTGTGTGTGTGTGTGTGTGTGTGTGTGTGTGTGTGTGTGGTGTGTGTGTGTGTGTGTGTGTGTGTGTGTGTGTGTGTGTGTGGTGTGTGTGTGTGTGTGTGTGTGTGTGTGTGGTCCTTGTGATGAATATGTGCCAATGGGTGCGTGAGGTGTGTGTTTGTTTTGCATTTGTTTAAAACGTGTTTGTTTGTGTATGTTTGTCGTTGTGTGTGTGTGTGTGTGTGTGTGTGTGTGTGTGTATGTTGTTGTGTCTGTAGATGTGTATGTGTGTGTGCGTGCATGTATGTGTGCGGCTTAGGATCTAGGGTATGTTTCTGTGCGTGTTTGCGTGCGTATTATGCTCTTCATAAAATCAATCGACGCATTTCTCATTCTCTTTTGAAATTACTTTGCAAATTTCACTCACCATTTACTCACACCGGTTCACTCTCACTCACTCTCGCGTGTCACTCTCATTTTTATTCCGGTTGCCATCGGTCGCAATAAACCCCGATTTTAATTTTCTTCTTTGTCCTTCCTTCTTTCTTCCTCCTCCTCCGCTTCTCCCTACGTTGTCTCCTTCCTCCTCTTCTCTCTTCCTCATCTCCCTCCTCTTCTCTTCACTTCCCTTCTCATTCTTATCTCCTTCCTTCCTCTAATTTCACACCCTGTTTCCTTTTCCTCCTTCCTCCTTTTTTCTCTTTCCTTTTTAATTCATTCTCCTCCTCCCTCCTCCCTGAATCCCTTCTCCTCCTTCTACCTTCTACTGCTCTTCTCTTCCGTCCTTTCTCCTTTCGACCAGATCCCCCTCCCTCCTTCTAACAGTACCCCCCCCCCGTCTTTCCCCTCTCACTTCCATTCCATCTCTCCTTCTCTCTCTCTCTCTCTCCCTCCCTCCCATTTCCATTCCACCCACCCCCTCTCTCCCTCTCACCCCTTCCCTCCTCCCTATTTTCATCCCTTCTCCCCCCTCTCCCCAATTCCATCCCAATCACCCCCTTTCTCCTCTTAACCCGCCCCCTTCTCTCCCTCTCAACCCCCCCGTCTCCTCCTCCCTTCTTCCCCCCCCCTCCTCCTCCCTTCTCCCCCCTCTCTCCCCCACTTCCATCCCCCCTCTCTCTCACTCTCCCAACTCTCTCCTCCCTCCTCCTCACCTCTCTCCTCCCCCTCCCCCCCTCCCCATCAACCACACAAGGACCCACCTGTTAATGTCAGATCAATAACCCAGCCAAGGATTTTGTCAGACGGGGGAGGTGGGGGAGGAGGGGGAGAGGGGGAGGTGGTGGGGGGGGAGGGGGCGGAGGGGGCGGAGGGGGCGGAGTCTAGTGCTCTCGGTCTCCATCAGGGGGCGTCACATTAGCTACGGGGGGAGGGGGGGGAGAGAGGGGATATGGTGGGAGGTGGGGAGGGAAGATGGGGGGAAGAATAGGGAGGGAGGGGGAGAGGGGATAGGGAGGAGGGGGTACGAGGGAGTGGGAGGGGGAGGGGAGAAGGGGAAGGGTGGAGAGTGTGAGGGGAGAGAAGAAGGGAGAATGGAGGAAGGGAGGGAGGGAGGGAGGGTATAAGAAAAAGGTGAAGGAAGGAGGGAGGGAGGGAGGAGGAAGAGAGGGAGGAGGAAATAACGGGAGATAGGGAGGGAGGGAGGAAGAGAAGGAAGACTAAAAAAATGATATGACGATAAGGGAAGTGGGAAGGACGAAGATAAAGAATAGTAGAAGGAAGATACGGGCGGAGAAATGGGTGGGGGAAAAAATTTAGGGGGGAAATTATCGATAGGGGAAATTACTAGGGGAGGAATAGAGATAGTAAAGAGAATAGGGGGTGGATGAGGAGTAGGGGGAGGGGAGAGGAAGGGAGATATGGGGGGGAGAGGGGAGAGGAGGGAGAGAAGGGAGAGAAGGGAGAGGGGAGAAGGGGGAGAGGGGGAGAGAAGGGGAGAGGAGGGAGAGAAGGGGAGAGGAGGGAGAGAAAGGGGAGAGGAGGGAGAGAAGGGGAGAGGAGGGAGAGAAGGGGAGAGGAGGGAGAGAAGGGGAGAGAGGGGGGAGAGAAGGGGAGTAGGGGGGGAGGATAGAGGAGGATAGGGAAGGGAGGGGGAGGGGGAGGAAGGAGAGGAGGGGGGGGAGGTCCCAGGGGAGAAGCAGAGATGCAATAAAGAGATTCAGAAATGGGGTCCGGGGAGTGTGGGGGGGAGGGGTGTAGATTGGGTTACAGGAGAGAGGGAGAGGAAGAAAGGAAGAAAGGGAAGGAGGAGAGAAGGGGAGAGGGAATGAGGAAGAGAGGGAATTAGGGAGATAGGAGAAGAGAGAGGAGGGAGAGAAGGAATGAGGAAGAGAGGAGAAGAAGAGGAGAGGGA
>NW_020869964.1:139685-142185 GCF_003789085.1 Penaeus vannamei | reverse complement strand
GAGAGATTAAAGGAGATACAAGAATATTTTCGGGAAGGTTTAGGGGTATTTTAGGAGATCTAGGGAAATTCTCCTGAAATTTGAGGGAGATTAAAGAAGATGCAGGGAAATTATATGGAGCTTAAGGGATTAAAGATGCAGGGACATTTTCGGGGAGGTTAAAGGGGATTCAGGGGGATCTAGGGGAATTCTCATGAAATTCTCATGAAATTTGAGGGAGATTAAAGAAGATGCAGGGAACTTATATGGAGATTAAGGGAGGTTAAAGATGCAGGGACATTTTCGGGGAGGTTAAAGGGGATTCAAGGAGATCTAGGGGAATTTTCATGAAATTTAAGGAAGATTAAAGGGGATGCAGGGGAATTTTAGAGGTGGCTTAGGGAGATTAGAGGAGATGCAGGGACATTTTCGGGGAACTTTAAGGGGATTAAAGGAGATCTAGGGTAATTCTCCTGAACATAGAGGAAGATTAAAGGTGACGCTAGGGAAATTCTCGCGGTGGTTAAGGGATTAGAGGAATTCCCCTGAAATTTAAGGGAGATTAAAGAAGATGCAAGAAAATTATCAGGGAGGTTAAGGGAGATTAAAGGAGATCTAGGGAAATTCTCCTGAAATTTAAGGAAGATTAAAGGAGATCGGGAAAAATTCCTGAATCCAGGGAAGTTATCGGGGAGGTTAGGGAGATTAAAGGAAGGAAGATTCTCCTGAAATTTAAGAGTTAAAGGAGATCTAGGGAAGTTCTCCTAAAATTTAAGGAAGATTAAAGGAGATGCGGGGAAGTTTCAAAGAGAAATTTATAAAGATTAAATGCGACACAGGGATTTTTTTAATGGAAATTCGGAAGGATAGAGAGAAACCTAAGACAGTTTAGGGACATTTAGGGATTAAGGATATTTAGAAAAAGGAATTTTACAGGGATTTGGTGGGGGGGGGGGTGCAGGGAGGTTTGGAGAAATTTGGGAAAATGCAAAGAGTTTGATAGCCTCGTTGTCCTTTTTTCCCTTTTCTTTATCTTATTTTTCTTCATTTTCCTCCTTCTTCCTTGTCTTCATTTTCCCTCTTCCTTTCCGGATTTTTGTTTTTTTTTGTTTTTTTTAAAATCTATCTCCCCTCCTTCTCATCACCATGTTTTTCCTCTTCCTCTATTCGTTTTTTTTTAATTATTCCTTCTTCTCCTCCTCTTCCTCCACTCTCATCTTCTCATCCTCTCTCTTTCTGCCTTCCATTTCGCTTTTATTCCTTATCCTCCTCCTTCCCCTTCCTCCTACTCCCCTTCTCTCCTTTCCCCTACTTTCTCTCCTCTCTTGCTTTTTCTTTTTCGCCTTTTCTTCTTCATCCTCTTCTCCTCCTTCTCCTACTCTTCTTCTCTTCTTCTTACTCCTCCTCTTCCTCCTCCTCCCCTCCTCCTCCCTCCCTTCCCCTCCTCTCGAACTCCAATTTCCTCTCTCTTCTGCTTCCTTTTCGCTTTCATTTCCCTTATTCCCCTCACCTTTCCTTCTTCTTCCTTTTCTTCCTTTTCCCCTACTTTCCTCCTCTCCTCTTCTTTTTCTTTTTCTTTTCTTCTTCTTCTTCTCTTCTCCTCTCTCTCCTCTCTTCTCCTCCTCTCTCGCCTCTCCGCTCCTCCTCATCTTTTTTCTCTCTTCTGCCTTCCCCTTCGCTTTCATTTTCTCTATTCCCCTCCACCCTTTCCCTTCTTTTCTTCCACCTCCTTCTTCTCCTTTTCCCCTACTTTCTCCTCCTCCTCTTCTTTTTCTTTTTCCTTTTCTTCTTTCTTCTTCTCTTCTTCCTCTTCTCCCCTACCCTCCTCCTCTGCTAATGCTCCTCCTCCTCCCTTTCCTCCTCTCTTCCTGCTTCGTCTCGCCTTCATTTTCGCCTTATCCCCTCCTCCTTCCCTTCCTCCACCCTTCCCCTTTCTCCTTTTCCCCTACTTTCTCTCCTCCTTTCTCTTCTTTTTTCTTTTTTCTTCTTCTTCCTCTTCTCCCTCCTTCTCCGTACTCCTTCTCTTCTTCTTCCTCTTCCAACATCCTCTTCCCTCTCGCTCCTTTCTCCTCCTCCCTCCTCCTTCATCATCCTCTCTCTTCTGCCTTCCTCTGCGCTTTTATTTTCCCTTATTCCCCTTCCTCCTTCCCTTCCTCCACCTCCTCCGCCGCTCCTTCTTCCCTCCCTCTCCTCCTCTCCTCCTCCTTTCATCATCCTCTCCTCTTCTGCCTTCCCCTTCGCTTTTCATTTTCCCCTTATCCCCTCCAACTTTCCTTCTTTTCTTCCACCACCTCCTCCCCCCTCCTTCTCCTCTCCTCTCTCCCTCCCCTTCCATTCATCCTCTCTCTTCGGTTCCCCTGCGCTTTTATTTCCCTATTCCCCTCCCTTCCCCTTCTTCCCTTCCACCTCCCTCCCCCCTCCTTCTCCTCCCTTCTCCTCCTCTCCCTCCTCCTTCATCATCCTCTCTCTCTGCCTTCCCCTGCGCTTTTATTTTTCCCTTATTCCCCTTCTCCTTCCCCCC
>NW_020869964.1:119685-127185 GCF_003789085.1 Penaeus vannamei | reverse complement strand
AGGGAGCAGGAGGGGAGGGAGGGGGGAGAGAGGGATATATTCTCCCTTAAATCTATGTGGTGTTGGGGAAGGTTTTGGTGGTGGAGGAATAATGTTGGAGTTCTTAGTCTTCTTCTCAAGCTTTAAGAAAAGGGGGTGGGAGGGGGGGGAGAAAGGGAGAAGGAGGTAAAGGAAAGATTTTTCTTTTTTTCTTTCTTTCTTTTTTTCTACTCGTAAGGTGGGGATGAGGAAGGGGAGAGGGGGAGGGGGGGAGGAGGAGGGGTGGTCCTAGTTTCNTCATAAAAAGGCTAAATGCGATAAAAAATTTGTTAAATAAATAAATAAAGAAAGAAAGAATAGAAAGAAAGAAAGAAAGAAAGAAAGAAGAAATACAAAAGACACGGAGGAAATGCGAAAACGGATTATTCTGAATAAAAAAAAAAAAAAAAAAAACGAAAGAAAAGAAAAAGAAATAAAAAGACATGGAGGAACATTTGTTTTGTAAGTGCATCTTTTCTCTGCGTCATTTTAGGTCGTTGGCAGGATGGTGGTGATGGTGATGATGGGTGATGGTGATGTTCAATGGTGATGGTGATTTGGGTGATTGTGAGGGTTGAGCAAGGTACAATGATTCGTTAATGAAGGGTGAATATGGTCAGTGAAAGCTCGAATGCTAATGGAAGATGGTGAGGTAATGATGTGTGTTAATGGCAGATTGAGGTGATGATTGTCTGATTATTATCAATCGTAAGTATCATTGTCATACAATATTACCATTATTAATATGTTTTTATAAATTATCTTTATATATTCACAAATATCTGTTATTATCACTATTTATCATTATCATACAATATTACGCAATATTAAGTATTTTCATAATTATCTTTATTAATTAACAAAATTTTGTTATTATTGTTATTATCATTATTAACATTATCATTTGTTAACTATTATTACTAATCATTATCATTGTTATGGTTTTGCCTCTTGTTGTTATCTTTATTGTTATTATCATTATTATTTTTGTTATTATCAATATTGTTTACTATCCTATTATTATTATAATTATTGTTATCATTACTATCAATATCATTTGTTCACTATCATTATTGTGGTTATTACTATTATTATTATCCTTATCACTATTGTTATTGTTATCATTATTATTATTATTATCAATAATCATCACTATAATCATTAATATTATCATCATATTACTATCATAATCATTATTTTCTATCTTATTTATTATTATTATCATTTATTATTATTATATTATTATATCATTATTATCATTATTATTATTATTATTCTTATTATTATTATCATTATTATTATTATCATTATTGTCATCGACAATTGTATTATCATTATCATTATTAACATCATTATTATTATTCATCATTACATTATTACGATTATTATCATCATTACTATCATGACTTTCTTGATATCATTATTATATTATTCAGCAATTTTATTATTATTATTATCATCATCATCATCGTGACCTTTATTATTAGTGTTATTATCTTCATTATTTTCACTATTGGGAATGATTAAAGTTATCTTTATTGTTATTATCAATATCGTCATTACTATTATCATTATTATGATCATAATAATTATTAATTATATTGTTATTAGTACCATCATTATCATTGTCACTATTACCCTATTATTGTCAACACTTTTATTTTCATAATCATTGTTTTCATTATTGATATAATTATCAAAATCATCATCATTATTTTTTCATTATTATTATTATTATTGTTATTGTTATCATTACTATCATTATGTTATCATTATTTCTATCATCATCGTTATTATCCTTATTGTTATTATCCTTATTATTATTCGCATTTCATTATCAACATCATTATTATTATCATCGTTGTTTTTGTTATCATTATCATTATCACTATTATCATTGATATATGATCATCATCCTTCTTAAAATCATTCTTACTATCATTTTATTATTACTATCATCTACTATAGTATCATTATTATTATTATAATCATTATTATTATTACTATCAACATTATTATCATTAACATAATTGTCATTACCACCATCACCATTATTATCATCATCATTATCATTATCATTATCATGAGTATTATTGTTATCATTATCATCATCATGAGTATTATTGTTATGATTATCATTATCACCATTATTGTTATTATCCTCATTATCATTATGAGTTATTATCATTATCACCATCATCACCATCATCATTGTTACTATCATCATTATAATTACCACTAAACGCGAGCAAAAACAACACAAACAAAATCATGATCAAGTTTTCTGAAGCACGAAAATCAAAAAAAAAAAAAAAAAAGAAAAAAAAAAAAAAAGAAAAAAAAGAAAAAAAAGAAAGAAAAAAAAATCGATCAATCAGGCCACATCAGGCTGAAAGCACGCCTTAATGCGTCCAAATAAACACTTGGCTAATATTTACCAAAGGTTGGCACCGCTTCAATGTGTATCTTGATGTAAACCAAGACGGGGACTCCCTCCCCCTTCCCTCTTCCTCTGCCCCTCCCTTCCTTCCTCTTCCTCTGTCTCTTCCCTCTTCCTCTCCTCCCTTCCTCTCTTCTCTTCCCTCCTCTTCCTTTCCTCTTGCCCCTCCCTTCCCTTCCTCTTTTCCGCCCCTCCTCCCTTCCCTTTCCCCCTCTCCCCCCCCTTCCCCTCCCTTCCCTCTTCGCCCCTCCTTCCCTTCCCTCTTCCGCTCCCTTCCCTCACCCCTCCCTTCCCTCTTCCCTCCTCCCTTCTCTTCCCTCTTCCGCCCCCGCCTCCTCCTCCCCCTCCCTTCCTCTTCCCCTCCTTCCCTTCCTCTCCTCCCCCTCCCTTCCCTTCGCTCATACCCTCCCCCGTTCTCCTCCCTCCTCCCCCCCCTCCCTCCCAGATACGTCCCCGGCTGCTAGATAAGGTCAAAGGTCAATCTGTCAGGTTGTGTCTATCAGTGTCCGAGCCAGGCATATGTGTTTTTAAGCGTCGGTTGGTTTACGACTGACTCTAATCTATACGTGTTAATCCTGTTTGCATAAATTCCATGTTATTTACTTTCGCATGTCACTAATGATCGGGCTTGTGCGTGTTAAAAAGGTTTGGGCATTTTATTTATTAGAACTTGGGTTGCAATAAAAAAAAAAAAAAAAAAATAAAAAAAAATGAATGCTTATACTAATAGCGATGTGGAAATGGGGAAATAAATATATTGCTTTTAGATAAACAGATAGATAAATGGAGAGACCGATAAATATGAAGATAGATAAATAGAAAGAAAGAAAGAGAGATAGATAGATGAATAACTAGATGTGAGAGAGAGAGAGAGAGAGAGAGAGAGAGAGAGAGAGAGAGAGAGAGAGAGAGAGAGAGAGAGAGAGAGAGAGAGAGAGAGAGAGAGAGAGAGAGAGAGAGAGAGAGAGAGAGAGAGAGAGAGAGAGAGAAGAGAGAGAAACAGACACTTGGAAGGGAAGAGAGAGAAAAATGCGAGAGAGTAAGAGGGAAAGAGGGAGATAGACATATAGATATAGATAAATAGGTATATAGGTAGATAGAAAGGTGGGGAAAAAAGATTTTGTATAGATACCTACTGAGTAACATATCTATTTTTCTGTCTATCTATTTGCTTACATTTAGTTTTAAAAAGTGTATGTGTGTGTGTGTGTATACGTATGCATGTATGTATGTATATGTGTGTATATGTGTGTGTGTGTGTGAGAGAGAGAGAGAGAGAGAGAGAGAGAGAGAGAGAGGAGAGAGAGAGAGAGAGAGAGAAGAGAGAGAGAGAGAGAGAGAGAGAGCCAGAGAGAGAGAGAGAGAGAGAGAGAGAGAGAGAGAGAGAGAGACAGACAGACAAGAGACAAGAAGAGACAGAGAGAGAAAACGAGAAAGGTAATAAAAAACATACATGTCTCGAAGATAAAAAACACACATCGTTACACTCGTTTCCACTTCGCCCATTAGATGAAAAAATCAACAAGAAAGTAATTAGAAAGATGACATAAATCAACTTCTAATGTGATTAATCGAGGAAAGGTTTTCAGGTCTCGTAATAAAAAAAATAGTGGAAATTTATGCACATTTTATGTAGATTAGGATGATTGATGCCGAATTTTAAATGAATATTGATCATATTGATAGGAATAGTTAGGCGAAGGAGCATATGATGAGGAGGTCCGCAAAAGAGGAAGATAAGTGTAAGGAGGAATTGAAGTAAGTGGAAGAAGGAATAAGAAAGAGGTGAGGTAAGTAGATGAACAGTTAAGTGCGTGGAAGTGATAATTAGAAAATGTAAGTGGAAAGAGACATAAAAGGGAGAAAGATAAATGGTGAAACAGATACGTGCAAGGAAAAGATAAGCAGAAAATTTTAAGTGGAAAAAGAGATAAAAGGAAGGAGAGATAAATGATAAAACAGATAAATGCAAGGAAAATGTTAGCAGAAGAATTAAGTAAAAGAAGGAACAAAACGTAGGAGAAATAAGTGGAAGAACAAAGAAATGTAAGGAATGGGTAAGTAGAAGGAGAGATAAGAAGCAGAAAAGATAAACAAAGGAAGATATTAAGTGGGAGAAATGAAAATAAAAGAGAGAAGAGGAAGATAAGTAGAATAACAGATAAGTGCAAGGAAAGAAGAAAGGAGATTAAGTGGGAGAATAAAAAAAGGATTACCACGAACCAAAAGGAGAAGAGGGAGATCAGGTGATAACAGATAAGGAGATGACAAACAACAGAAAAGTGGAATAATAAACAAGGAAACAAAATAAGCAGAAGTGGTAAGTGGAAAAAGAGATAAGAAGGAGGAGAGAGAAGTACAAGAACAGATAAGTGTAAGAAAAAGATAAGTAACAGAGGAGATGAGTAGCAAGGGAGATAAACGAAAGCAGTGATGAAGGGGAGGAAGAAAAAATAAAGAATAATTCTCGCGATCAAAAGAGGAAGAAGAAGATAAGGTAATAGACGTAGAGGGAATAGAAGCAGAAGCAGAAAGAGAATGGATATAGAAGCGTACAGTGGAAAAAGAAAATCACCAAAAGGGGAATAAGGGATTGAAGACAAAACGAAGAAGGAAAGAATAGACAAATATTGTTTGAAATACGTAATCGCATTGTTATGTCTAATAAACAAACAACAAGGCACACACACACAAAAGAAAAAAAGAGTAACTTTCTTTTCCTTTCGTGTGTCTTTCTGTCTCTTTCACTCCTTTCCTTCTTTAAGATTCTCTGTCTGTCTGTCTCTGTCTCTGTCTGTGGCTCTGTCTTTGGTTCTCTCTCTCTATCTATCTCTGTATCTATCTGCCTTTCTATCTCTCTTCGCTAGTAACCATGTATAGTCCCGAGCTATTAACCCCATAGCAGAGACACGTAAAATTTTCCTCCTTAAGACAAACGCATGAAAAAAAAAATTTAAAATGAATTCCGTTTATTCTACTGAACTCCCCGCCCCCCCCCCCCCCCCCCAAAAAAAAAAGAAAAAAAAAAGAAAAACAATTAAAGAGGATATCCTTTCTTGAACAAAGAGGAAGATTTAAAAAAAAAATGGTTATGATGAACACAGAACAAAGTTCATTATAATCCTCAAGAACCATACATGAGGGAGACATTCAGTACATGGCTAGAGAGAGAGAGAAAGAGAGAGAGAGGGGGGTGGGAGAGAGAGGAGAAGAGCAGAGGAGGAGAGGGAGAGGGAGAGGGAGAGGGAGAGAGAGAGAGAAGAGAGAGAGAGGAGAGAGAGAGAGAGAGAGAGGATGGGAGAGGGAGAGGAGAGAGGGAGAGAGGGAGAGAGAGAGAGGAGAGAGGAGAGGGAGAGAGAGAGAGAGAGGAGAGAGAGAGAGAGAGAGAGAGAGGGAGAGGAGAAGAGGGAAGGAGAGAGGGAGGGAGTAGAGAGGGAAGAGAAGAGAAGAGAGAGAGAGAGAGAGAGAGAGAGAGAGAGAGAGAGAGAGAGAGAGAGAGGAAGAGAGAGAGAGAGAGAGAGGAGAGAGAGAGAGATGCAGAGGGGTGTGAAAGAGAAAGAGAGAGAAAACACAGACACACACAAGAAAGAAAATAACAAAGAGTAAGAAAAAGAGGAAAGATTAGAAAAAAAAGAGAGAAAAGAGAAATTGGAGATAAAACTCGATGGGGGAAGAAGTGAGAGAGAAACAGAGAAAGAAAAACGAAAGTCAAAGAAAAAAATAATGATAATGATAAAAAGAATAATAAAATCGAGCGTTTTCAATTGAATTAACACATCAAAATCTATAAAAGTACCATCAAGCATTACTTACGTGATAAGTTATAACAGAAACTAAAAGTTCTAGTAGAGATTAATAGCAGAATAATAAGTGATTCCTTTTAAGAGTTCAGTATATGAATGTATAAATATCCGCACAAGAAACAATTACACAAAAAAATTAATAACAAAAAAAAAACAATTACACACACAAAAATAAATAAATAAAAAATAAAACATCGCCATCAAAGAAAATACGATTAGCACTTTTCAAATGATTACACAGATTATTATCTTGTTTTGGTAAAAAGAGGGAAAGAAAAAAGAGAGCGAAGGAATTAGTGTACGAGTGTCCGTGAAAATAAAGGAAAACAAATGAAAATTAAAAAAACTTATCGCTAGATAATAGTCTTTCTTGCAATGACTATTATAGAAATAACAAGCGCAAATTATGCAAACATTATAAACACACACACCACACGCACACAAACATACACATGCGATATATATACATACATGCATACATACATACATACATACATACATATATATATATATATATATATATATATATATATATATATATATATATATATATATATATATATATATATATATATATATATACTATATTATATATATATATATATATATATATATATATATATATATATATATATATATATATATATATATATATATATATATGCATACACACACACACACACACACACACACACACACACACACACATATACACACACACACACACACACACACACACACACACACACACACACACACACACACACACACACATACACATACACACATACACACACACACACACACATATGAATATATATATATATATATATATATATATATATATATATATATATATATATATATATATAAAACTAAAATATTTGTTTCTTTTTCTGTTAGTAGTAATTGAAGTAAATCCACGTTCATCCGCACGCCGTGGAGAGGAAATCCCTTCAGGCGATTCAACTATTTGGGAAAAATGCCTCGTTTTATCCGGCGCGGCTGCGAACAACAGCTCCCCGTCCCTTGCGATTTCTCCTTTCACAAAAACGCCGCCATAAATTCTCTCCTTGGGACGCCGCACTTCCTCCCTCACGCCCAACTGACCGGTCGCAAGGTGAGAAGAGAGCATATCCGCTTAGCCGAACGGATCCGGATAAGAGAGAGAGAGCCGCAGCCACACGTACGGGCGAGTGCACGCTTCATTCGTGGCGTTCTACTCGGTGCAGCGGCGGG
>NW_020869964.1:89685-99685 GCF_003789085.1 Penaeus vannamei | reverse complement strand
ACCCGGACGGAGCTAGTATCCGGTCACTCGTAATCCTGCACACGGACCGCCCACCGACATGCAACAGACTTCCTCGACCTAACCGAGACCAGTCAACGACCACAGTGTACAACGCCAGCGATGGCAAGGACAGTACGACCATGCACAAGTGATGATATAACGAGTCTATAGGTCCACGCCGACCTTGATACAGACACAACACATCGCGATATCATCAACGGAGTGACTGACGGTTCTTTGCCTGACCACTATATTTAGAGAACCGCATCGCGAGTGTTGTCTCTGTGTACCATGGCTTGTCGGACTGCCGATAGTTAGTCGTGTAACTGGCAATGACAGCCCTATGGTGCAAGCAGCACTTGCTATTGGTGGGATGAAACCAGAATCAGTGATGGGTGTCGGAGGCATTCGTTGCTGTTGAGGGTGACGACTCTGCGTTTGGTAACTACACATTTTCTGCATTCACTATCTAATCTGATCATCAGAACCGGGCGGATCCGTAATCACCATGCGATAGATTATCTACCACAAGCATATCTCGCTGGTGGCATGTACTGTCCGGTTGTAGGGAGAGAGTGATGGGTTGGTTCCCTATGTTGTCCCTTAAGGAGTTGGCACCCCTGCGGTGTGGCACTGTGGGTGCACGACAGATAGGGTGCTGCGGGGGCCGATCGGAGGCGGGGTGCCATCTCGGCGGGGCCTGCGAGACGTGGTCTTGTATCTTCCGATGATCACATCGTGTAGTACCTTGTGATGTCGGCATTGCTGACTTGGCGTCGCGTGTGGCCTCTGGTTTACAGCGTTGACTGGTCATAAGATAGGTTTCGAATTTCAGACCAACGGAATGTCTACTAAGCCGAAGAGATGACCACGTGAGCTTGAGAGTTCATTTTACTTAATTTGCAGCTTTCATTCCGTTACTCGCGATATGGCAATTCCGTTCGAGCCGGTGCTTCTAATCGAATGGTCACATCTGATCCCCCGCGCATTCTGATAATGGTACCACTTGCGCGCCCACTTTTAGCCTCCTACTCATCACCCAGCCCCCGTACGCTAAGTCGTATAGTGCGCACCCGTTCCGAATAATACGCGCCGAACCGGGTGTACGTGGGTATCCCCGGTTACGTGTTGGACATCCCTACGTTAACGTCCCTGCACGCGTGCAGGCTCGTTTACGTCAGTGTTTTGCGTACGAAACTTCGCATCCTGAAATATAGAGGCGCTCAGAGGGCCACGATATACCGTGCTTGTTCCTGATGCAAGCAAAATCTGGACCGTTCTTAATCGCATTTTAACGGACGCTCGTCGAGTTAGTCCACGAAGTCTACGTTTCCACTGCGCTAAGTCCATCGACAGATCGCCGCGCAAGTGCTAGGTTGACGGTTCTGCGGCCCTGGTGGTGCTGTTTACTTCACCACGTGTTCTCTTACCCCCGCTTATTGACCAGCACCTCCGAAAGTTAATAATGTGTTCTGTAGCTGCGGGCGCCATGTCTATATACGTGTTTTGGTTTGTGGTGCTCTAGTGTCGCCGTCACTCCTGCACTACTTCCCGAAGCGCGATATATCTCTGTAGTGCAGTGTATGTTGTGTTCGTGATGTGAGCTAACGGTTGTTGTGACCTTGATGGACCTGGGTCTAGTCCCTCTGGCTTTGTTGAGTGGTGGTGTGGGCCCCTGATGTACTATGGCCTATATTTATTCTGGCCATCGCGTTTCCTGTACTACCTCTAATATTATCTTTGTCTATGACCTGTTTGTCTGTTGTGTGTGCTGGTAGTGGGTGTTATAGTGTGCCCTTGGTTGTTGGGCTCCTTATCTCGCCTGCCTTGATGATGGTTTGGGTTGCTTTGTATTCGCCTTTGATAGTGGTTTCGATACATCTCTTTAGTGCGAATAACGCATGGTGTCCTTGTTGGTCGGTGTGGGCTTTGTAGCTAATGGTGCATGCTTGCCTCATTACCCTGTATTGCGCCATTCCCCTTATTTATGTCTTCATCCTGCTCTCGCTGTTGCTTGAACCTATGTTCTCGGGACGCGATCCACGTGGTTTTGCTGGCGTGCTCGTGGTTTATTATGTGTGGGGTCACGTGTGCTGTGTTTTGTGTGTGTGGTGTGTGTGCGTGCCGTTGAGTTGTTGATATAATATCTCTGATACTGTGAAACCTCTTCAATATCTGACTGTTATGCAGGTCTTAGCCTAGCGGATATTTCCTGTGTTGCTTGTGGTCTGCATGTGTTAGTTGTATGTGTGCTGGTGTTTGTCTGTGTGTCGTGTGTATGTTGTGTATGTTGGTTCTTTATTCCTAGGTGTGATCGTGTTGGTGTTGTGTGATGTTGGGTGCTGGTGTGTGGCCTGTGTCTGTGTGAGTGTTGTGATGCTGTGTGTGTTGTGTGTGTGTGTGTGTGAATGTGTGTCGTGTGTGTGTATATGTTTGTGTGTTTGTTGTGGTGTGGTGTGTGTGTATGTATTGTGGCTGAAGTGGGTGTGTGTCTGACATGTACAAGTTACCACTCTTAAGAATTGAATGATTATATTAAACAATGATGATACATAAATATGGAATGGTAGTAAGACTAGATATATCGGTGGTAATATTAACAATGACATATGAAGTTGATCGGAGACATGATCTCCATGATAAAAATGAATGAGTGAAAATCACATCAATTGATAAAAAACCTAGATAATGCTAGTGATAATAATTTATTGTACACTGTTGAGGGTATTAGTATATAATAAAAGTTAAGAATAATGGAAGTGTATATGATGATAATCGAATGGTTAATGATTCGATTTATAATAATTATTCGGTAATCGAATGACTGATGACTAATAATAACAAATAATGAAGAGAAGTAATATGCTTACCTATAAAAAGTTATCTATCTGGACTACATATCAATTAACAATGAACCATATGACAATAACAAAGGATAACAAAATAATTAATAAAACAGAAAAAGAGACAAAAAGAAGCCTCAAAAATAATAAAATTTACATGTCAACTGGCATATACGAGATACTGACAATATTAACTAACCCGTATCGCATCAAATCAACTAATAAGCATTGTCTACTAAATAAGTAAGATAAACAGCAAAAAAATAGGATGTATAGCGAAGAAAGTTAACGAACGAAACCAATAGCACGTACCTTTCTTTTCCTCAGATATGTTGACGTGAGCAGTAAGTACGACCCCTCTCCTTCTCTTTGTGCAAACAGAATGAACGATACCTTAATGCATATTCAGTAGATAACTGGTAATTGAAAAGTCCTACTGTGTGTGTGGTCGGCGGGGTCGCTCCTTCCTTTGACATGAAGGGAAATCTTTTCATATGGAAGTTTACAGTTTTCATGACCTTTTGGTTTATTCTTTATTCATTCATCCATTTATTTATAAAGTAAAAAAACCATCATTCATCATCGAATTCATCATTTCGATCTATCATCACGTATTCATATTATCATCATTTATTATATTCACCCTATTGATGATTATTTAAAAGAAACATACTTTATTTAAAATAGTAAAGTGAACCATCATCATCATCATCACCATCATCCATTCATCGTTATTATCATCATCATTCTATAACATCACTGTGATGATTATGTATCTGTATATTACTACCATTTTTTTATTTATCATTTGAGGAAAAAAGATCTTTTCGATACTTAATTAAAACGGGGCCGCTACCCTCCCCCACACGCACTACCATATTTTATATCATAATCAACAACAATCTCTACTCTAGCCATCACATGCCACTCACTCCTTCTTCCTCTCTTCTCTCCTCTCTCTCTCTCTACACTTTCATACCTGCTCTCTATACACACACTGCTCTTCTTCTTCATACTATCTCTCTATGCTCTACTTTCACTCTCATCACACCACGTCAAAATAATTATCTGTTTATCTAATCTCTCCATCTACTCACTCATCACTCTCACTACTGCCTCTTTTCTCTCTATCCTCATTTATCCTCCTCTCTCTATTCCCCTTCTTCATCTTGTACTACTGATTACAGCCCTTCTATTATTATTATTATCAATTATCCCTGATATATCCTATCATTATCATTATTATTATTATTATAATTTATTATTATTATATTCATTATATTTCATTATTATTATTATTTATATTATCTATTAATATTATTAATCATATTATTACTTATTTAATTATTATATTATTATATTATTATTATTATAATTATTTTATCCATCATTATAATCAACCATCGCAATCACCACCATCATTTCATCATCACCATCATCATTCATCATTCTATATATCTCATTATAATCTACGCATGATATTGGTATTGTTTGTGCGTCATTATTAAACAACTGGTTTGATTTTTTCTTTAGCATATTATCAAAAGGTTGTAGCTTGCAGTGTTATGCAGTTGATGTTATTGATTCGAGTACTCATTGTATATTATTATCTATCATCACTATCAGTATTTCATTATTGACCCACCACGCGCACCAACCACACCCACCCACACATATTAATATACCCCAACACATATGCATGTATTAAATATAAATATGTAATGTAATATTGTCATGTTTGGCAGCACACACTAACCACACACAACCACACACACACACACAACACACACCACACACCACACCACCACACACAACAACACACACCCACACACACACACACCACAATATATATAACATTTATATATATATATATATACATATTTAATATATAACTATACTAATATATATATATATATATAATATATATACAATATATATATTATCCATCCAACTATACACCACTATAATATATATAAATATAAATATTATACATATTATATATAATAATAATATATAATATATAAGTATATATAATATATAATATATATATATACACACACACAACACTACTCTATCTATATATCTATCTACAACACTACACACACACACACCACACACACACACACACACACAGCACACACACACACACACACACCACACAAACACACACACACACATATCTATATATATCTAATATATAAACAAACACACACAAACACACACAATTACAACACACACATAAATAATATAACAAAACACACACACACAACACATACACACACCACACACACCACACTCACACACACACGCACCACACACATCACACACACACTACCACCCACACTCTACACACACCACCACACACACACATAATATATATATATATATATATTATACACCCCTACTCACTGGTAGACATCTATCTCTCTCGTCTACCTCCACTTACTTAATATTCTATACTATATCTTATCTATTCAATTATCTATATCAAACAAAATACTATCACCTACTCTCACAACACCACCACACACACACAAACACACACACACACCCTACACACATCACACCACCCACACACCACTACAACCCACACATACACTCCATCACACACCGCACACACCACACTAAACTATCACACCATTATATACTCACCTATCTCCCTTATACTTATCAAACTCATCACTATATATAATATATATTATATGACTCCCTCTATACTATTCATTACTATGCCACTCTTACTCTCTCCCTCCACCCTCACTCCCTTTCTACTCTCCCTCTCTCTCATTACTCTCTCTTTATACCCGCATCTCCCTATATCTCTCTCTGCCATTCTCTCTCTCCCACTCTAATATACATATTCATATCTTTATTCAAATTCTCTAACACCCGCCCCTGCAATCGCTGTTCTCGCAATAATCCCCTAATATCTTCTATTGTTTTCGTCTGGTCTTATTGGTCCAAATAAGAGTAAGCTCGAGAGTCCGGCCTCGGGATTTCTTGTCTGCCTGATGGTGGTTTTCTTTAGTGTGTGCCATACTACTATAAAATTTTATCTATTGATTCGTGTCCTTCTTAATCGTTCAAGCTATATATGAATGTACATTATATTTAGTTCAGTAGGCATTTATGAGCTAAGTACATATCATTTTTTAGAAGAGATTATAATCATATATTTAATTCGTATGTTGATGTTGTGTTATGCAGGATTTGTGTGTTAGGTGGTGTTTCAGTGGTAATGGTGGTATAAGAATGGGATGTGGGGATTATGATATGTGATTTGGTTATAGTGATGTTTAGGTGTGATGATTGATGCATGATAATGATGATAAGATATGAGTTTGTGATAAGCTTTATCTAGATATATGCGTATATAGTGTTAAATGAATACAGAAATATATAGTACTAATATGTATATTTATGCTGATTATTTTTGAGCACACCATAAAGCTCGATCAAACACTAATCCTTGAGTTAGTACTCATTATATAATTCATTTATTCGTTAATTACAATTTCTTATTATGATTATTTAATACTAGATACCATTATTCTAGCCAATAATTAATTATTGCTTTGATCGAGCTTTTGTTTTGTTTTTATATATTCATAGTTTATATCAATTACCAATGTATAATATATATATATATAATATTATACGTGATTATATATCATATATACAAACATTCTTAGATATATTAGTATCATTTTTAATCCATTTAGCATTCCACTATTGATCAATTGATCTTTTCATTCTGTGTTGTCCTTAATAGTCATATCTGATTTGTAGTCCAAAAAATTTATAAGATAAGGCAGTTATCCAGTTAAATGCTATCAATGACATATGTCAGTTTATTCTATCTAATTCATTTAAATCAATCTGTGACATGATTATTTCATTTCAATCTATATCTTCATATTACACACACACACATCTAATCCAACACAATCACTAATTGTTCACAAATTCATCATGCATTGTCTACGTATCATCTACACACACTACAACACACACACACCTAGTCACATACTTAATAATAAACAATCTATTTATAGTGTAACATTAATTTATCTTTTATTTTTCCCATAAACTCGTATTTCTCTACAATCTGATGTATAGCATTACTTATCATGGAAATCTTATTATCTAAAGATTAATATTCATTATTTTTTAGTAACTACGCAAATATCCTGTCACTTCTTATTATTATTCATATCATATACTAAATCTTTACAATCGTACTAAGTGTAGATGTAAAACCTACTATTTAATTATACATCATAATTCATTTCCGTATCAGTTATAACTTTTTTTTTTGCTTACCCCTGACTCAAAAAGAAATATTGGCCTATGTTTTTCAGCAAATTCTCGTCTTTAAACATAGTTTTTTTTTTTTTTTTTTTTTTTTTTTTTTTTTTTTTTTTTTTAACATCGAAGGATTGTAAATCCAAGCGACTTCATTTTTAGATTTTACCTGCTCCCTAAAACTAAAGACGTATATTGATCATGCGCATACACATATTCAAGAACACACGCACATGAACACACACATTACATTTATATGTACATTCTATTCTGATCTTCCCCCAAACTTTCCACGGCGTTCTATCTCCAGCCTTCCTTTGCCAGTGCTTTGAAACGCCAACTCAACAGGAACAGGGCTTAATGTTGCCTGAGACGTGCATCACGGTGGGGAGAGGGTGGGCCATACCCTAACACGCCCAGTGCGGGTTTGTAGGACTTCTTATGGTCGCCTTACACGACACGCCATACGTTGGAAGTATTTTTTCCCACGCCCCTCAATCCACAGGGGGAAAGAGGCCTAAAGGTACTGTCAACACTAAGCACTTTTTCCGTCAATTTTTGGACAATTTCTGAAATTTTGTCTATTTTTGAGCGAAATGTCGATTCTCCAGTCAGACGATTAATGATCGTTTCGTCTGAAAACTTTCGTCAAACTTTTCAGCCAAGCAAAGTCAAATCACAGAAGCTATATTCGAGAATGTTGTTATATTTTATGTTACATAAAAATTTGTAAAAAAAAATGACGGAAAAAGTGCTAGGTGTGACACGGCCTTACCCAGTGATTCTGCGACACCTCCTTGAAGGGTGGTTTGCATCTCAGGGAGGAAAAGAGACTCCCTGGGTCTCCTTCTCGGGCTTTTGGGCGACTCCCTGGGTCTCCTTCTCGGGCTCTTGGTGGCGACTCCCTGGCTCTTCTCTGGGTCTCCTCTCGGGCTCTTGGGCGACTCCCTGGGTCTCCTTCTCGGCTCTTGGCGACTCCCTGGGTCTCCTTCTCGGGCTCTTGGGCGACTCCCTGGGTCTCCTTCTCGGGCTCTTGGGCGGACTCTGGGTCTCCTTCTCGGGGGCTCTTGGGCGACTCCCTGGGTCTCCTTCTCGGGCTCTTGGGCGACTCCCTGGGTCTCCTTCTCGGGCCTCTTGGGCGAGCCCCTGGGTCTCCTTCCTCGGGAACTCTGGGCGACTCCCTGGGTTCTCCTTCTCGCTCTTCGGGCGACTCCCTGGGTCCCTTCTCGAGGCTCTTTGGGCGACTCGCGCTGGGTCTCCTTCTCTGGGCTCTGGCGACTTCCCTGGTCTCCTTCTCGGGCTCTGGGCGACTCCCTGGGTCTCTGTCCCTCTCTCGGGCTCTAATGGGGCAGACTCCCTGTGCTTGTCTCGTCACTCTCGGACTGCTGCATGGGGCGCACTAACTTGCGCGCCTGGGGTGCTACCTCTCCATCGGCCCTCTCTTGTAGGGGACTCTCCCTCTCTACCACCGCTGGCCAGTTCACGAGCATGTAGACGTGCATTCCTTGGGGTACTTAAAGTGGGTGCGTGTCATATGCGGGTGATGCATACTGTTTTTTATCGTTCAAATATATATCCTTACCACTAGATCCTGCACGCTGTATTACTATCACTTACGGTTCATTCGATATCAACTGACAAACTAACACTACTGATATTCATAGGTAAAAGAAATCATGTCAGTGAATACATATCCGCAGCACATCCCACTCTCCTAGGTTTGTGTGCTTACCTCATAAATTACTTCACGTTTCCTCCTGACTTTCCTACGGTTTCCTCCCCGTCATCCCTGGTCTTTCTCCGTACCTCTTATTTCGGGCATCTCCCTGCTTGATTTTCTTCTCCGTTCGTTCCGTTACGTATCTTTCCTACCTCCATCACTAATCCAGTCATAGGTCAGATCGACCTGCCTCTTCTCTCTCGGCACCTAGGGAACCTCCGGCCAACCGGGGCGGAGTCGCCTATGTGTATGTCATTAATCTCTCTCTCTCGCCTTTTACGCAATCGGTAGGCTGAGCTTATGACCCGAATACTCGAGTACATGGACCTCCCGACAGATACGCGATGGACATACCGTTGGTAAAGATTCTTTCTCGTCTTCGCCTGGGAGGTGCACGCTGGTAGTTCGCACTCAAGCGCAATCCTGTCTCCGTCTGGTTACCACTTCACCTTTATCCTCGCTTCCTCTTTTCCACAGAACTTATTTATGTATACATATACATATTACCCATACATACAAACATACATAAACACACAGCACACACACACACACACACACACAGCACACACACCACACACACCACACACACATCACACATGATATATTACTACTGAATGATATATATATATATAATATTATATAGATATAATACTATATTATATGTGTGTGTGTGTGTGCGTGTTGTGGGAATGACCGTACTTCAATGTGTTGGTGACTGGCGCGCTACCTGTGGCGTCGTGACCCTGGTCGTGTGTGTGTGTGTGTGTTGTTGATGTGTTGTGTGTAGTCGATGTCGTGATGTGTGTGTAAGATGATATGGTATGTGATGTGTATGTGTGTCCATGTCGTAGGCCTGCTTATCGTGAGAGTGTGTGTGTGCGTGTGTGTGCTGTGTGACGACGTGTGACGTGGTGGGTGTGTTCTGTAACTGTGTATGTGTGTATGCTGTTGTGTGTGTGGTGTCTTGAACTTGTTTCTGTGTGTTTAGCGTGGTATGGTGTGTCCGTTCGTGTGACTGCTGCGTAAGCGTGCGTAGTTCGATATTTGTGCGTGGCAATCTCTGCGAGATTGTATTAGTCGGTTGGCTCCGAAAGAACTCTTGAGATGGTGGAAATGTTTTACAGGACAAAAT
>NW_020869964.1:59381-62690 GCF_003789085.1 Penaeus vannamei | reverse complement strand
CGTAGGAGCTGAAACTAATAAAGAAAAGAAAGTATATCAGAGAATTTTAAGTAAGATCATTATCCTGAGCCTCAGCGCCCGCCCGTCAGCGCTCAGAGCTACAGCGGCTCGCCTATGAGGTCGATGACGTGGCAAGTTTGTCTGTCTTCCTCTTCGCCTCTTTCTCCAAGAAATGGTCGTAGAGTATCTATAGTCTTAAGACCACAGTACTTTGGGGAATCCGTTCTTGAATAGCATAATGATAAGGCGGTTTTGATATGTTGTTTTTACGCATTTTAGTGATCATTAGAGTCACATTATATCACCTTCATCTCCATAACAGGTTATGAGACCGGCGCGGCTGTCGGTTCTCTGACAAGGTCCAACAATCCTCCACATTTGATTATACTATCATTCTGTAGCGAAAACAGACAGATAATCCCAATGCAGAACGAAAACAATATCACTACAGCATCGCCTGGTTTTCAGTCAGTTTCCATTTCCGGCTTGACGTAGCAATTTGTTTTCCGGTCTGGGCGCAGCAAGCGGACTGCAGTTTCTCTTAATTTGTGACCAAAACACGGACTGTGACGTCGAAAAAACGTTTCTAGGCTCCAGCTCCAGATGTCTCGGGACAGCGGCGCTTCGGACTGCTCGCTGCAACGTTTCAGAGTGCTGGGGGAGGAGGGGAGGAGGGGGAGGGTGGGAGGGGAGGGGGAGGAGGAGGGGGAGGAGGGGAGGAGGAGGACGGGGAGGACGGGGAAGGTGGGGGTGGACAGGGAGGAGGGAGGAGGGTCGTGGGAGGACGGGGAGAAGGGGGATGGTGGGGGAGGGACGGGCAGGAGGGTGAGTAGGAGGGAGGAGGGTGGGGGAGGACGGGGAGGACGGGCCGGGTGGGGGGAGGAGGGGGGAGGGTGGGGGTCCGCGCGTCCCAGCCTGCGTTTGGGAAGCGAACGTCCAGCCGCTGTCACATTCGTTTTTGACCGTCGCTTTCATTTCTTTTCGGCTTCGTGCATTTTCTCGCACTGGCTAAGTAATTTCCTCGGCTGAAGGGAGGCGGTCATACTATTCCCCTTATATATCGGTTAGTCAGTTGATTTGTCTACTGCGCAGGTTCTCAATATTTACAATCTGGCAACACCAGATGTATCCTGTAGTGGCAAAACAATGTCACTAGAGGATACTAATTCCATTTAAATGCTGTGTTTGTAGTTATTGCGTTTCCCTAAAAAATACACAAACTACTGCAGCTTCCTGTGTGTGAAATCTGACGAACTCTAATTAATTGGAACCTTTAGGTTAGGTTAGATTTGCTTAATCTTTCCCCGACATAAAGGGATTTAACTTCAAAGGCAATACGCAAAACGTTAGTGATATAGTATGATGATATTTAATTTGTTTGTCTTTGGGCTAGGAAGATTATGGGGGTAGAGTAAGAGTAGGTGAGTTTGGGGGTTAATTAAGGCTGGTTTGGGTAGAATATTATTTGACAGAGATGGCGGCTAAAGTGAAAAAAAAAAACTGTTGAAGTGTTGACAGTGAACCGAGTCCGTGGGTACGTTTTTTTTTTCTTTTTTTCTTCAACGAAATTAATTTATCTTGAATCTAAACACTATACGAACTCTCTCTCTCTCTCTCTCTCTCTCTCTCTCTCTCTCTCTCTCTCTCTCTCTCTCTCTCTCTCTCTCTCTCTCTCTTCTCTCTCTCTCTCTCTCTCTCTCTCTCTCTCTCTCTCTCTCTCTCTCTCTCTCTCTCTCTCTCTCTCTCTCTCTCTCTCTCTCTCTCTCTCTCTCTCTCTCCTCTCCTCTCTCTCTCTCTCCTCTCTCTCTCTCTCTCTCTCTCTCTCTCTCTCCTCTCTCTCTCTCTCTCTCTCTCTCTCTCTCCTCTCTCTCTCTCTTCTCTCTCTCTCTCTCTCTCTCTCTCTCTCCCTATCTATCTCTCTCTCTCTTTTAGATACTTTTTTTATCTAAAAAACTGTATATGGTCTTCAGATGCAGAAGAGAAACTGTATTATATTGGAATATCTTACTCTCAGTCAGTGTCTGCATGCGATACTATAAATAACTCACTCACCTTTTTTCGCATAATATGAGGCTCCATATTCTATTAGCTCCCCCATCTACACACACGTTTAAGGTGTACATACCAGTCACACTTGAACCTGGCCGAGTTTCACGTCAAATTATAACGTCACACCTTGCTCAAAACATTGCTGTCTTCCTCAAGGTCCTATATCAGTACTTACATAGACCTTGCTCTTCCTCATCCACTTATGATTCACGAGTAACCTTGCCAGAATAGGGTCACCTAATCTTCCTCATGATTACGAATCTTGTTTAAAGCCTTTTTTATAGCAGGGGTTCCTCTTCAACTGAAACCCCAGGAATTCCCCACTCAATGTTTTATACATCGATGTGGGAGGGACTGTAAGGGAGGGATCTGTAAGGAAAGGGTTTAAAAACAACAGAGGTTTGGGAATTCTGTTTCTCTTCTACCCATTTCTTTACTCGAATGGTCATATAGAGATAGAGAAAGAGAGACATATTGAAACAGAGAGATATTTAGAGATACAGGGATATAGAGAGAAGATGAAGAGATGAAGAGAAAAAGAAAAGAAGAAGAAGAAATAGGAAAAGAAGAAGAGGAGAAGGAGGAGGAGGATGGTGATAATAATGAAAAGGAAGAAAAACATTTTACGTATTCGTCCATGTATTTCCATTTTTTTTTTTTTTTGTCGATTCGTCCGCAAGTTGAAAAGCGCTCAAGGTCATTCTCTCGGTGCGAAGGTGAGGACGAGGTCTCAATTAATTAATTAATTAATGTTTTTACAATTTAATATCCACATATATACACACGTACGCACACACACGAACTTAATACGTGGGTGTGTTTCTTATGCATATAATCAGTACTTGTAAGCATCTATAGAAATATTAATTGTATGTGTATTGAGGATGCATGTTATTATTATGCAATACACTTATGTTTGCGTGTGTGCATGTGTTCTTTTGAAAACCCATCAATCTTGTATGTATGTAAATGATCTTAAATGGAGTTATATACGTGTGAAGTGTTCCAAAAAGTACATATTTTATTTACCATCATTAAGAAAAAAAGCTAATAGAACAAACATGAAAATTAATAATAATAATTAATATAATTACCCTTTAAGCAGAAACGAAACACAAGACATTTCCAAAAATTATCCTCTTGTAAGTTCAAAGTTCAAATAATAGACAATCAGCTGACAATCACTCCAAGCAAAAACTCTTAAGGAATTAGCATAATCTTCTGAATGTATTCTCCCCTTCCTCTCTCCCCCCCCCCCCA
>NW_020869964.1:51881-56881 GCF_003789085.1 Penaeus vannamei | reverse complement strand
GTCTGGACGCAAGGGATGTCGCAATCCCTGTGGAGACGTGTGTGCGTGTGTGTGTGTGGTGTGTGTGTGTGTGTGTGTGTGTGTGTGTGTGTGTGTGTGTGTGTGTGTGTGTGTGTGTGTGTGTGTGTGTGTGTGTGTGTGTGTGTGTGTGTGTGGTGTGCAATCCCTGTGGAGACCGTTGTGTGCGCGCGCGCGCGCGCGCGCGCGCGCGCGTGTGTGTGTGTGTGTGTGTGTGTGTGTGTGTGTGTGTGTGTGTGACCCCATCCATCAGCGAGGAACCCCCCCCCCTTATCCTGACTGAGATTAGAAGGGCAATCTCCAAGCTGAAAGGTGGGAAAGTTGCTGGTATGTGCAATATCCTTGCTTGAACTGCTAAAGGCTCGGGGATGGACCTATGAAACGGAGCTTATATACTATCCTGGCTGCAATCTGGCAGTCCAGTTCGATCCCCCTCCTGACCTGTTAAGGGGCGTGGTCACCCCTCTTTAGAAGGGTAAAGAGGGTCGTTTGGGACTGTAGCAACTACCATGGGATCACATTACTCAGTAGACCAGGCTAGTTTTGTGCCCACGTCCTCTGAAACGGATCCGCAAGCACCTACCAAGATACCGAAGACTGGAGCAAAATGGATTCACTGCCAAGTTCACTATAGACTGTATCCTAGTGTTTTGAGTCATTGGGGAATGCTGCTGTGAGTTCGATCGTGGGCTGCGTGTAGGTGTTGACTCGGTGCTTCCTAAATTGCTTTGGGAGACCCTATGACTTACGGGAATTCCAAAACAGATTATTGGTTTAGTAACAAACCTATATACTGGCACTGAAAAAGCTGTAAGGCCACAGCATTTTTATTTTTATTTTTTTGATAGCGGGCCCGCCGACATTTATTTCCAGGAAAATGAAAAAAAGTGAAAATCCTAAATCTTTTAAATTTTTCGCCGGTATTGTGACGTCCGCGAAAGAAATAGCAAAAAAAATAGATACAAATCAAAATAAATACAAAACAAATATAAAATATATTTGTTGGAAATACCTTACTCTCATGTCATGTCATGTCTATTGTCTATCGTGTCCGTGGTCACTTCTGATCAGTATCAAAGACTATACAGGAAAGATAGGAAAGTATAGCACAAAATGTGCGTCGATGCAGCAACGCCATCTATTGGCATTACGAAAAAGTTTGGATAGATGCCAGACACTTCTCTTTGCTTCAATAAGTTGATAGTTGCCAGATTATGTTTTTTTTTATTATTGTTGTGATTTATATACCATATTGCTTGTTAGAAAATTTTCATTTCGAGAGAGAGAGAAAACACGTGCAGCTGAATTCTATAATCATGTGTCTTATAATATTATTGTACTAAGACCATGTAAATAACTGAAAATATACGTTGTTTATTATTTGTTATTTATGTTGTTTTTTCCATTCATAGAAAAAAATATTGACTATCTGCCATATGACAATATCACCATCGCAATAAAGAAACGTAATTATTAAAATACTGCTGAAATTTGAAAGTAATAGATTATATCTATTACCAGTAATAAATGTATATTGAGTAATATTTAGGATAGTACCAACCATTGTATATGTTTTGTGCAAAGGACAGAAATACACTCGTTTAAGTAATGCCTTTATTAAAAAAAATACTTCGTCATATATTGTAAGCATATTCAGTATTAATAAAAAAAAAAAAAAAAAAACGTACATAATAAAGCCATGCATGAGTAATGCCAAATGTACACACACACACACCACACACACACACACACACACACACACACACACACACACACACACACACACACACACACACACAAAATGTACATGTATGTATATACATATAGTTAATAGCAATGTTGTTTTCATGGAAACAAATATATGGAATCAATGAGTCATAGAATTCAAAATTTAAATAAATTAGCAAAAAGTGCTTCAAGAAATGAGAGGGCGGTGTTAACTTCAAATTAAAACTGTTTAGGAGACTGGCGCACTCATCTGAGACCAAGTCCCTCAACAGCAGTCAAATGACTTTCTGGAATCTGTTTAAGTTCTAAATTGATGGTGAAAGTAACAGGGCTTTCATGTAGGTGTGGAATTTAATTATGTAATGTATGCTTTATTTTTTCTTCATACACAGCCAAAATATTGTTATCATTCTAGTGACAAATAAAGAAAGCAGTTAATATAGATTTTGTTTGTGAAAAAATTGCCATAATCTAAAATATGATTTTGAGTGAATGTATACATATTCCCTACGTAAAACCGTATTTATAAATCATATTTACATATGTGGCACAGTGATTCAGTTTAGAAATTGGCCTGTTACATTACTTACTTCTGTTGTTCCTGTGGAAACGTATGATATACATAATTTGGGTGCGTTTTCTTATTTCTTTTGCTAATCGTGCAAGGATAACACCCACCACTCATGGTGACAGATGTAAACAATGAGTCGAATTTCGCGCGTCGTCTGCTTCACGATGTAGTTGAACAGAGACATCTAGCGGGCATTTCACGAACTATTTGTGTGTTCGTTTGTGGGTTATCTTACTCACAGCGGAAATCCCAGAACAAAATTAACCATGGCCAGTGATGTGCAAAATGGCAAAGTACATTTATGTCAATTTCTTTTTTTAAAGAATACTTTTATTTTGGATTCCAAAATAATAAATTCTGTTTTCAATGCCTCGAAGAATTCTAATAATAATTGTACTTCTTCCAGGTGGGGATGGAACTAATACATTCCTTTAATTCTTATATTTAGAAGGTAGGAGGTATACATATTATTTTGAGGACAAAGGAGATTTGCCTATAATAGCTATCATTATCTTAAGCGTTCATTACACTTCTAAAACCTAAGCAACGATATTCAATCTTTATCTTCACTTTTCTGTTCTTCTCTCTCCAACTGCAACTGGTTTATTTCTCTTTTGCATAACAATTTCCTTAAGCCTGGATTAAAAACAATTCTTTGTGTATTTTACATCGTTCTGGTCTCTCTACCTTTTTTAACTTTTTGCTGTAGGATATCTCTCCTCTTTCCGATTCATGAGTATAATTTAGGAGTCACTGTTCATGAGTATTATTTAGGAGTCACTATTCATGAGTATAATTTAGGAGTCACTTCTTCACTGATGAGTATAATTTAGGAGTCACTGTTCATGAGTATAATTTAGGAGTCACTGTTTCTAGATTTAGAGTCACTGTTCATGAGTATAATTTAGGAGTCACTGGTTCATGAGTATAATTTAGGAGTCACTGTTCATGAGTATAATTTAGGAGTCACTGTTCATGAGTATAATTTAGGAGTCACTGTTCATGAGTTAATTTAGGATCTTGAGTAATTTGTGTTCTAGTCACTGTTCATGAGTATAATTAGGAGTCATCATGAGTATAATTTTAGGAGTCACTGTTTCTAGGAGTCACTGTCATGAGTATAATTTAGGAGTCACTGTTCATGAGTATATTTAGGAGTCACTGTTCATGAGTATAATTTAGGAGTCGCTGTTCATGATAAATTTAGGAGTCACTTCAGAGTATAATTTGGAGTCACTGTTCTGAGTATAATTTAGGAGTCGCTGTTCATGAGTATAATTTAATCACTGTTCATGAGTGAATAATTTAGGAGTCACTGTTCATGAGTATAATTTAGGAGTCTGTTCCTAGGAGTCAAATGAGTATAATTTAGGAGTCACTGTTCATGAGTATAATTTAGGAGTCGCTGTTCATGAGTATATTTAGGAGTCACTGGAGTTAATTAGGAGTCGCTGTTCATGAGTATAATTTTAGGAGTCACTGTTCATGAGTATAATTTAGGAGTCGCTGTTCATGAGTATATATTTAGGAGTCGTTGTTTCATGAGTATAATTTAGGAGTCGCTGTCCATGAGTATAATTTCAGAGTCACTGTTCATGAGTATAATTTAGGAGTCTGCTTTTCATGGAGTATAATTTAGGAGTTCGTCCTGTCCATAAGTATAATTTAGGAGTCGCTGAGTTCATTGAGTATAATTTAGGAGTCCTGTTTCATGAGTATAATTTAGGGTCGCTGTTCATGACTATAATTTAGGAGGAGTTCTAATTTAGGAGTCGCTGTTCATGAGTATAATTTAGAGTCGCTGTCTAATTAGGAGTCGCTGTTCATGAGTATAATTTAGGAGTCGCTGTTCATCGAGTATAATTTAGGAGTCGCTGTTCATGACAATAATTTAGGGAGTCACTGTTCATGAGTCTAAATTTAGGAGTCACTTCATGAGTATAATTTAGGAGTCACTGTTCATGAGTATTAATTTAGTACTGGAGTCTATGTTCATGAGTTAAATTTAGGAGTCTGTTCATGAGTTTAATTGAGTGAATAATTTAGGAGTCGCTGTTCATGAGTATAATTTAGGAGTCGTTGTTTCATTGGAGTATAATATTTAGGAGTCGTTTGTTCATGAGTATAATTTAGGAGTCGCTGTTCATGACTAGGAATTCATGAGGTATTTAGGAGTCACTGTTTCACTTGAGTATAATTTAGGACTTTAGGAGTTCATGAGCTATAATTTAGGAGTCGCTGTTCATGAGTAAATTTAGGGAGTCGCTGTTCATGAGTATATATTTAGGAGTCGCGTCATGAGTATATATTTAGAGTCTGTTCATGGAGTAGTCACGTTCTCCTTCATGAGTATAATTTAGGAGTCGCTGTTTATAATTTAGGAGTCTACATGAGTTTAGGAGCACTAGGAGTCACTGTTCATGAGTATATAGGAGTCACTTCATGATAATTTAGGAGTCACCATTCAGAGTATAATTTAGGAGTCGCTGTTCATGAGTTATTTAGGAGTACTGTCTCATTAGAGTCACTGTTCATGAGTATAATGTTAGTCACTGTTCACATAATTTAGGAGTCACTGTTCATGAGATAATTTAGGAGTCACATTCATTGAGTATAATTTAGGAGTTCATGAGTATAATTTAGGAGTCACTGTTCATGAGTATAATTTAGGAGTCACTGTTCA
>NW_020869964.1:41881-44381 GCF_003789085.1 Penaeus vannamei | reverse complement strand
CACACACACACACACACACACACACACACACACACACACACACACACACACAAATATATATATATAATATATATATATTATATATATATATATATATATATATATATATATGTATATTATAATGTATGTGTTGTGTGTGTTTATATATATATATATATATATATATATATATATAATATATATATATATATTATATACATATATACATATACATATATAGCAATTTTGAGACAAGCCTACAATCAAACTAGGAAATATTTGTATATATAAGTGATATAAAGTCAAATTACATCTTCCCAATTGGGACGCCACACGAGCATTACTTTGAAATCCAATTCACTGAAAATAACTTATCTCATTGCACGACCGATTGCCACAAGTACCTTGCCTTTTTGAACACAAGTTAAGGTTAAAGCTTCAGGTTGGCTACTTTAACTGTTCTTTTTTTCCTTAAAATCAGTATGTAATTTTTTAGCATAGAGGTATTGGATTTTGCAGCTACAAGAAATGAAAATGAAATGTTACAGAATTATTATCAAAGGAATTTTATTTTCCTTAAAATCAATATGTATTTTTAGCATATAGGTAATATTTTTTGCAGCTACAAAATGAAAAAAAAGTGAAATTGTTACAGAATTATTATCAAGGAATTTGTTTATTTTATATTTCGAAATTATAAGATGCCAGAATAGCTTCAGAAATAGAATTAGAATGACTCTAACATCAACAGCAATTAAATGTTAAATCAAATCTGCAAAAATAAAACATTTTAGAAATGTGTGTTTTTGAAGCACTAGAATTAAATACGCATGTCTTTTATGAAAAAATATTCGATATTTTTGTTGTGCCAAAAATGTCTTTCAAAATTATTAGATCATTTCACATGGTTTGAGTGAATAAAACAAAAACAACAACAAAACTTAATTTCGTAAATCATTATGGCTGAATTTCAAATTAAACGAGCAAACTTTCAAAGACGTTTTTCTCAAACAATTGACTAACATTACCTATTTGTTCTCCCTTATTATATATATATATTATATATATATATATATATATATATATATATATATATATATATATATATAATATATAATATATTTACATAAGAGGAGAGAAAGAGAGGGAAGGGAGGGAGGAGAGAGAGAGAGAGAGAGAGGAGAGGAAGAGAGAGAGAGAGAGAGAGAGAGAGAGAGAGAGAGAGAGAGAGAGAGAGAGAGAGAGAGAGAGAGATAGAGAGAGAGCAGAGATAGGGGGAGAGAGAGAGAGATAGGGGGAGAGAGAGAGAGAAATAGGGGGACGAGAGAGAGATAGGGGGAGAGAGCAAGAGAGGGGGAGAGAGAGCGAGATAGAGGGGAGAGAGGGGAGAGAGATAGGGGGAGAAGAGAGGATAGGGGAGAGAGAGAGAGATAGGGGAGAGAGAGAGAGATAGGGGGAGAGAGAGAGAGAGGAGAGGAGAGAGGGAGAGAGAGAGAGAGAGAGAGGAGAGAGAGAGAAGAGAGAGAGCGGAGAGAGAGAGAGAGAGAGAGAGGAGAGAGAGAGAGAGAGAGAGAGAGAGAAGAGAGAGACGAAAGAGAGAGCAGAGAGAGAGGGAGAGAGAAGAGAGAGGAGAGAGAGAGAGAGAGAGAGAGAGAGAGAGAGAAGAGAGAGAGAGAGAGAGAGAGAGAGAGAGAAGAGAGAGAGAGAAGAGAAGAGAGAGAGAGAGAGAGGAAAGAGAGAAAGAGAGAGAGAGAGAGAGAGAGAGAGAAAGAGAGAGAGAGAGAGGAGAGAGAAATAGAGAAAGAGAGATAGAGAAAGAGAGTAGAGATAGATAGATGGACAGAAAGAGAGATCTTGAAGACTGAAACAAGCGACCGGTGAGGCGTGTGTGTCTCCCCCCTCCCCCCCTCCCCCATCCCCCCTTCCTCAATATCTTCGTGATCAGCTGTCTCTGTTCTTCGTCAGCTTCTTCGTCAGTTTACACTCCTCCGTAGGGGCGTGTGGCTCGACTCCGTAATAGCTCAAGATCCTCCTTGACTCAAGATCTTCTACGTGATTCCATTCTTAAAGCCCAAGACATCTTTATTCTTTAATTTGTTTCTTCATTCTTTCTCCTTTTTTTCCTTTTTTTCTTTCTGGATATTTTATGTTTTTTTTTTTTTTTTTCTTTCTTCTTTCCGTTCTTTTCTTTTCTTTCTTATCATTATTATTATTATTTTTATCAGCAGTAGGGATTGTAGACGCATAATATATAATATTTTTCATCCCTCCTTCTCTCATTTCGATATGCTTTTTATTTCAACTGTTTTACATCATTTAAATCTGAAAGAACGACACTAATTTTCTCCATCTCTCTTGCCTATCTCACTAAAGTCACCGAAGTTGAAAGAGAAATTAAATAGAAGATGAAAAAAAAAAATGGCGGACACGCAGATTTTTTTGGCGGGAAAACCGTCTCCAATATGGCGTCGGATCGATTACTTTATGTCCGTTCGTCTTATGTTCTCTGTCCGACGTCGTT
>NW_020869964.1:29381-36881 GCF_003789085.1 Penaeus vannamei | reverse complement strand
ATATATATATATATATATATATAATATATATACATATATATTATACATACATACACACTCAAAATCAGAATCACGGAGAATCATCATAACGGAAATTAAAAGCTGAATTTAATTATCAAATAATCATTCAATGTTTATTAGAAATGAACAACAATTTTCCATTATCTTATGACAAGCCAAGAAATATATATTTTTCTTTTATTGCAAAGAGCAACAATTATCTTCTGACAAGCCAAGAAATATATATTTTTCTTTTATTTCACAATATTTACAAGTTTATCTCTGGATGTTACTGTTATTAAAGATTGCTTTTTCACAACTTCGATCTAGAAAATGTGACGATAGAATATGATTTCAGTGCAATAATGAATACATCCTTAGGCGGGCTGAGCAACATTGCTAGAAAACGTATTAAATGTTCTTAAGTACACACAAACACACACACACACACACACACCACACACTCACACACACACACACACACACTCACTCACACACAGACCACACTCACTCACTCACTCACACACATCACTCACTCACACACACACACACACACATCACACTCACTCACTCACCACACTCACTCACTCACTCACTCACTCACTCATACACACACACACACACACCACACACACACACACACACACACACACACACACAACACACACACACACACACACACACACACACACACACACAACACACACACACCTATTCAGAGAAAGAGAGAGAGGGATATAAAATCAATTCTGAAATATGAAAGCAAAAAGTGACAGCGAAGTCCCAGGGTGGAGGAGGCCTGTGGGACGACCGAGGAAGTCATGGCTTGGGCAGATCGACCAAACCTGCCGTGAAGAACTAGAGATGGGCCGAGTCCCTGCCTGGCATCTAGCCATGAGGGATCCTCGTAGGTGGAAGCGAAGGGTGGATGCGGCTATGCGCCCCCGTCGGCGTCAGCCCCCATGATGATGATGATGATGATGAAGTCCCCAAAAGCATCCATGACTCTCTGCCCTCCACGAAGCAGCCGGAGTGGAAATTTCCCTCAGCTGTCACGACAACAGGTACACTTGACACGGCGATCAGATCACGTCCTCACATTCATTCTGTCGACAGAGTGTGTATTTTTTCCTCCTCTGTCATATTATTATCTCTTCTCAAAGTTTTTTTTTATTATCTCTCAAAGTTTTTTTTTTCTTGGCAGATTAAGACTATTCTTTTGTATTTACCACGATTATGATAATAATTTTACCCTCATCCATCACAGGCAGAGGCAGTGTAACGAGAAAAAGATGAGTCTTAGGTTTGTATTGTTAAGAGACCAAGAGGGACCGCGGTTCTGACACGATAACAGTGAGGCATTATATCCAAAAATCATTGGCGGTGTATCGGTGTTTTTAAATCGAATATTTTAGTATCGTAGTCTAGAAAGCTAGTTATAAAGTGATATTAATATATGTCTGTGTTATTTCATCATCCATGAAAGCGTCGACAGACTGTATAAGTATGTTAGTACAATCTTAGTAGTTATTGTGTATGTATATCAATTTATCTATTTATACACATATATGCACATATCTATCTACTATATATCTATCTATCTACTAAATATCTATCTATCTAGGAGAGGAAAGACTGATTGATCATACAAAGTGCCCGGATCAATGAAATTAGAATTATCTTGTTTGTTATTGTTATTATAAACATTCATAACTATAAATCAACCGAATTTCCTATTAAATATATGCCTAAACTTGTCTTATGGCTACCGACATGTACTTATTTACCTACAGTAATGGCTTTTGATTATTTAATGTTAGGAAACTCGCTTCCTGTTATACCACATGTATAGAAATACATGTCATCTGCTGCTGTTCTGGTACACATTATAGACTCCCTCTGGGCTTGTGACATACCCCTTCCTCTTCATAATTATAACATTATTACCTCGTAATTCTCATAGCAGCAATCAAATTATTCCGAGAAAGCTGTAGGAAGTAGAACAATTCCATCGGTAATAGTGGAGTCTAGAATACCATTTCCAATCTCAAACTGTAACAAGTACTTCAATAATATTTTACCTTTGTCCATTAAGTTTTTCAGCTGACATCCTTTGGCAGTATATAAACCTGCCCAAGTTTCCATTAGGAGGAGGAGATGAAGGAGGAAGAGGAGGAAGGAAGGGAGGAAGGAAGGAATGGGAATGGAGGAAAGAAGGGAAGATTTCTGATAGAAAGAGATAAATATATAATGAGACCAGAATCCATGAGTCTCTGGATAGAGAGAGAGAGAGTTCCGAGGGGAGACGACTCATTTGACCGATGTCTTTGAAGAGAGATAAGAGAGAGAGTGAGGAGAGCAGAGAGGAGAGAAGTTAAGACAGAGAGTCAGAATCATTATCTGACCATACAGTCCAGTACAGCAAATGACAGACTATGATTGAACAGGACGATAGAGGGGACGGAGAGAGCGGACGGATCGAGACGTGAGCTCGAGAGGAGATTCGAGTAGAGAGAGACGAGCAGAGAGAGAGAAGGAAAAGACGAGAATGATAGAAATAAACGAATATCACGAGGGGAGAGAGAAGGAGAAGTCAAAGGAATAATCACGACAGAAAAAAGCGGGCCCTAGTGCAAACTTGTAAGGACGTGTCAAAGGCGACACACGACAAAGAACGCTACTTCTCTTCTACTCCAACAGGCGTTTTTCTCGAGAAGAACGAACGAATTACCGACGCCCACCGATTCCTACAGGCACTTCAAATGGGCATCCACTTCCACTTCCACTGTCGTATGGGAGGCGCACCTCATGAAATACCGGCGCAGGGAGCCAAGATCAGTCCCAAAATCAGTGCAAACATACCTGAGCATACTGAATATACGTCTTGTTTTGGGACCTCCTTGTTGCGTGTAGGGCGATAATGACCAGTAATGATAATAATAATGATGATAATGACAATAATGATGATAATTATCATCCTATAAAGAGTCCATCTTATAATGAGAAAAAGGCTAAAAGTAGAAAAAGTCCCAAAAGTCGAAAAAACCGAAAAAACTCTAGGAGAAATTCACAGCCTTTGGGAGGGTCGTTCGTATCGTGCTGTTTTACAGAAATGCAATACAAGTAGCATCTTATCTTTATATCGCTCGAAGAATATATCGAGGGTCGTGCGGTGTGTTGGTAGGGAGTGAAGTGAGCGAAAAGAGAAGAGAACGAAGACATCTAAAGTGATGAAATTTAAAGGAGAAAGAATCAAGGCGAGGAACCCCCTCTCCTGCCATGTTTTTTTTTTTTGTGTTCTGCAGAAGCCTCTGAATCAATAGAAAATGGAGAGTAATAAATGTGCCAACCAGCAAGCGAGAACATACAGCAGGTGTTATTAGGCCTTGGTGAAGATCTCCTCGCGTCTCACTAAATGAACTTACGCATCATAACGATTAATCACCCCACTTCTCCACACGCCTCCGTTTGCCTTCTTGCGTGTGCTACGTCATGCATAGCGTGCTCAACCTCTTCCTGCGATCTGGTCTACCCTGTCTTCATACTTCGTGCGCTCTCTCCCCTTCGTCTTTTCCTCCTCTTCTCTGCTCTCTCCTCTTCTACCTCTCCTCTCT
Organism: Penaeus vannamei; assembly: GCF_003789085.1. Classification (NCBI taxonomy): domain Eukaryota; kingdom Metazoa; phylum Arthropoda; class Malacostraca; order Decapoda; family Penaeidae; genus Penaeus; species Penaeus vannamei. The sequence continues at coordinate 33,267 of NW_020869964.1, read as the reverse complement.
ATCCTCATACGTCTCGTCTCTCCCTTCTGCTCCTAAGCTCTACTACGTCTCCCTCTTCTCATTACCACTACATCCCTTCTCTCTATCTCTCTCTCCGGTCCCTCAATGGGCGACGAGCGCTCGCCCTAACCAGCGTGTACTCCCTCCTCCTTCGACACCCTCCCTTCCAATGACAAGACGTTTTGAAACCCACACACAACAGTTATCTTTTCTAGATTACTCTATATCAGTGAGAACGAATCCACAGGAACTTTAATTTCTTCANAAAAAAAAAAAAAAAAAAAAAAAAGGGAGAAGGGAAAGAGGAAAGAGGAGGGAGAGAAGAAGGAGAGAGAGAAAGAGAGAAGGGAAGAAGAGAAGGGGAGGAAGAAAGAGAAAGAGAAGGAGAGAGGGGAAACAAGCGAAGAGAGAGATGAAAGGAGAAGGAGAAGAGGAAAAGTTAGAAAAGAAAGGAAGAGAGGGGGGGGGGGGAGGGGGGGGGAGGGGGAGGAGGGGGGGGGGGGGGGGAAGAGGCGGGGAGGGGAAAGACAAGGGAGAAAGCGGAAGGAGAAAAAAAAAAAGAAGGAAAAAAAAAAAACAGGAAAGGAGAGGGAAAGAGGAAAAGACAAGAGAGGATGTAAGAGAGAAACGAAGAAAAGAAAAAAAGGGAAGAGGAATCCGTTAGCAATAGGAACAGGGGTACACAGAGCACATGGGGAAGGGTAATGGGATAAAACTGCACGGTTATTGGTTTTCGAAAAAGGGTCTTGTAAAAAAGAACGCGCACAGACGGAGCCCACAACAAACCACCCCAAAAATTCTTTCTCAATTTTACTTTCTGTTTTGTTCTGTTTTTTTGTGGATTGTTTACTGGTTTGCTGGTGGGAAAAAAAGAGAAATAAATACTTAAAAGAATAATAGATAGATAATGAATAAAGAAAGAATATATTTTAAAAAAGACCCTAAAATGAAACCGTTGGAACAAAATTTTGAATGGGGATTGGTTCTACTACACGAATGCAAATTTATACCTTCGAGTTAAAATTAAAATTTCTTTAACTTGAAGTTTCCATTTGTTAGTGATGCGATGCGGAGAATATTTTTTGTATTTCTCTGTGGCTCTCGATCTGTCTGATCTCTGGTTCTTTTCTTTCCTCTCGAGTGTCTCTTGTCTGTCGTATCGTCCTCTCTCTTCTCTCTCTCCTCTCTCTCTCGTCTCTCTCTCTCTCTCTCTCTCTTCTCTCTCTCCTCGCTCTTCCTCCTTCCCGCCCCTCCTATTTCTCACCCACCCCCACCTGATCTCACCCTCCACGCTCGCACCCCCCCCCTCCCCCCCCCCTGGCCCTCCTCCCTCTCTCCCCGCTCCTCCAACCCCCCCCTCCTCTCTCTTCCCCCACCCTTTTTTTCTCCTCCCCTTTTTCTTTATGGATTCTCCTCCCTCTCCCATCGGTCTCCCCCTCCCTCTCCCTCCTTCTTTCCTCCCTCCCTCCCCTCTCCCCCTCTCCCTTCCCCTCCTCTCCTCCCCCCCTCCCAACCATCCCCTAACTTTCCCCCTTTCTCTCTCCCTACCCCCCCCCTCCCCTCCCTTCTCCCCCCCCCCCTCTCCCTCTCCCCCTCCCCTGCTCTCCTCTCCCTTTCCACCCTCTTCTCCCTCCTTCCTCCACTCCTTTCCCCTCCTTCTCTCCCTCGGCTTCCTCCCTCCTCCATTTCCCCCATCGGCCCCCTCGCCTCTCCCGCCTCCTTCCCTCCCGCCTCCCTCTCCCTCCCTCCCTTCCTCCTCTCCTCCTGCGGCTCCTATTTTTCCCCCCTCCGCCTCCCCCCTCCTCTCCCTCTCCCTCTAACCTTCCTTCGTCTCTCCTCTCCTCATTCTCCCTCTCTCCCTCCCTTCCTCCCCTCCAATTGTCCTTCCCTCCTTTTCTCCCCTCCCCCTCCTCCCTCTCTCCCCTTCTCCCTCCTCTCCCCTTCCTTTCTCCCTTCCCCCCTCCCTCCCCTCCCTCCCTCCTCCCTCCCTCCCTCCCTCCCTCCCCTCCTCTCCCTCCCTCCCTCTCCCTCCTTCCCATCCCTCTTCCCCTCCCTCCTTCCCTCCCTCCCTTTCTCTCTCTCCCTCTCCCTACCTCCTTCCCTCTCTCCTTCTCCCTCCCCCTCCCTCTCCCCTCCCTCTCCCTCCTTCCCTCCCTCCTCTCCCTCCATTCCTCCCTCTCTCCCTCCTTCCCTCCCCTCCTCCCTCTCTCCCTCTCCCTCTACCTCCTTCCCTCTCCCCCCCTCACTTCCCTTCCTCTCTCCCTCCTTCCTCCCTCTCTCCTCTCCTCTCTCCCTCCTCCCTCCCTCTCTCCCCTCTCTCCCTCCCTCTCCCTCCTTCCCTCCCTCTCGCCCCTCCCTTCCCTCCCTCCCTCTCTCCTCCCTCCCTCCTCCCCTCCCTCCTCCCTCCCTCCCTCCCTCCCTCCTCCTCCCTCCCTCCCTCCTCTCTCCCCTCCCAATCTCCCTTCCTCCTCCCCTCCCCCTCCAATTTCTCCCTCCCTCCCTCTCTCCCTCTCCTCCTTCCTCCCTCCCTCCACCTCCCTCCTTCCCTCCCCCCTCTCCCTCTTTCACTCCCTCTCCCTCCTTCCCTCCCTCTCCCTTCTTCCCTCCCTTTCTCCCTCTCCCTTCCTCCCTCTCCTTCCCTCCCTCTCCCTCCTTCCTCCGCGGGAAGAATGAGCTCGAAATGGACGCGTCTGATTAGCAGCAAATCAGGGATTTATTTTCTTGGAAGGAAGGCTCTTGGTCCCGTTGTCTTGTTGTTGTTGTTTTTTTTTCTTTTCTTTTTTCTTTCTCTTTTTTTTTTTTTTTGCTCTTTTCCTTCGTTTCTTCTTCTTTTTTCTTTTCTTTTTTCTTTCTCTCTTTTACTCTTTTCCCTTTTCTTCTTCGTTTTTTCTTTCTTTTTTTTTTTTTACTCCTCTTCGTTTCGATTCTTTTTCTTTTCTTTTCTTTTTCATTTCATTTCGAAGGAAGTCTCTTGATTCCGTTGTCTTGTTGTTGTTGTTTTTTTCTTTTTCTTTCTCTTTTTTTTTTTTTTGATCTTTTTCCTTCGTTTCTTCTCTTTTTCTTTTCTTTTTTCTTTCTCTCTTTACTCCTTTCCCTTTCTTCTTCGTTTTTTTCTTTCTTTTTTTTACTCCTCTTCGTTTCTCTTTTTTTTCTTTTCTTTCTTTTTCATTTCATTTGGAATGAAGTCTCTTGATTCCGTTGTCTTGGCCCAAAAGTTTGTTTTTTTATTTATTTTTTCTTCTTTCTTGTTACTCCTTTTCCTTCGTTTCTTTTCTTTTACTCATTCTTTTCCTTCTTTTTTCTTCTTCTTTTATTTTTTTTTCTTTCTTTCTTCTTTCCCTTCGTTATTTTTTCTTATTTTACTCTTTTTTCTCATTTTTTTTTTTTCTTCTTTCTTTTACTCCTTTTCCCTCGTTTTTTTTCTTATTTCATTCACTCTTTCTTCTTCTTTTTTCTTCTTCCTCCTCCTCTATTTCTTTTTCTTATGCTTTTTCTCCTTTCTTCTACTTTTTTCCCTCTCCTTCCAAATTCTTCTTCTTTTTCTTTATTCCTTCTTTTCTTCTTCTGCCTTTTTCTTATCCCTATTCTCTTTTTTTATTCTTTTCCTCTTACTTCTTCTTATTATTATTCTTCCTTTCCTTTTTCTTTTTTCTTGTTTTTTTTTTCTTTTTACTTCATTTTCCTCTTCTCCTTCTCCTTTCTTTACTTCTTTTTCTTCTGCTTGTTTTTCTATTTCTTTCCTCTTCTTTTTTCTTCTGCTTATGCTTATTTTCGTGTTTGTCTTTCTGTCTTTTTCATTTTCTTTTCCACTTTTTTTCATTTTCTGTTCTTTTCTTTTCTTTATATTTTCTATCCATTCGTTTTTTCTTTATTTTTTCTTTCGTTT
>NW_020869964.1:19381-24381 GCF_003789085.1 Penaeus vannamei | reverse complement strand
TAGAGTGTAGTAATACCATTTTTTAACAATATCTCTCAGAATTTAAAGTAATATAAATTTGTATCATCTCGATTTTATACGTTTACATACACACAAATAGAAAAAAAACAGAGGTGGTTATAAGATACGAGTTATACTCTGATATGAAGAAATGGACAGCGATACGAACACTTTATACGAACCAATCAGCCTCTCGGTTTCGGAAAAGGGGCGTGGCTTGTGATTGAATGCTGTAGTGGGCTTGTAGCTTAAAATATCGACTTGGCAGTTTAAAGGAAATGCAAAATATTCCTATTAGTGTTAAGAAATAAGGTTGAAAGTACGCAATACACATTAAATATACGAACATATCTTTTTAGGATTTTTTTGGTAAGAATGAAAAAATTGTGAAGGATAATTATGAACGCATTTCATTTTCTGTTTATCTGTCTATCTGTATGTGTCTGTTCATCTATCCATCTATCTATCTGCTAATTTATCATTTTATCAATCTATCTACTTATCTATCTATCTAAATACATCAATGTAGAGAAATATATACGCGTATAAAGAGCGAGAGAGAAAAGGAAGAAAATAGAAAGAGAATAAGAGAGAGAAAGAGAAGGAATTTGAAAGACACGTGATCAGTTTAAACTTTTTGACAATGATCAAAATCATTTTAGATGCAAAGATGACATGTTAAATCGGGAAAACAAAAGAAAATAATGAATCTTTGTGAACTTTTTTTATTATTATCATCGTTTGTCAGAAGAGAAAAAAAAAAAACTAATTATGAAATTTCAAAAATGTATCGAGTTTGGAGGAATTTTCCTTTATAGAATCATCAGTTTTTTTTATTTTATTTCATTTTTTTCGTTCTCTCTCGTTTTATTGTTTGAAAACAACAGCAGTAAGTTGGCGTAAAACTAGATTGTTCCCTTCAGAAGCTGCAACTTTATGCAACAAAATTTACGTTCTTCATTGCAAAGTCGTTAAGGGTTGTTAAATGCAGTTTGCTCTAAGAACTTTGGCCCTTAAGTTTTTATGGAATGGAAATGCGTTCGGTGAGATGGTATCAGGTCGTTATAGAAGGATAATGACTTGATATTTTTCATTTTTATTATAGTTCGTTATAGAATGATGATGGTTGTCATTTATTTCAGAATTATAATGACGATATTTTTCATTTTTAGTATAGTTCATTATAGAATGATGATTGTGGTTTTATTTCATAATTATAATGACTGATATTTGTCATTTTTATTATAGTTCATTATAGATGATGACTTGTATTTTTCATTTTTATTATAGTTCGTTATAGAATGATAATGATTGTCATTTATTTCAGAATTATAGTGACTGTGATATTTGTCATTTGTATTATAGTTTATTATAGAATGATGACTTGTATTTTTCATTTTTATTATAGTTCGTTATAGAATGATAATGACTGTGATATTTTTCATTTTATTATAGTTCATTATAGAATGATAATGATTGTGATTTATTTCAGAATTATAATGACTGTGATCTTTGTCATTTTTATTATAGTTCATTGCAGACTTATAATGGTTGTGATATTTGTCATTTTTATTATCATATTTTAGTTCATTTCATTATATATTATAATGATTGTCATATTTGTCATATCTATTATCATATTATATATCAGTTCATTATGATATAATAATAGTGATTTTTTAATTATGTTATTATATATTAGATCACTTCAGTGTTATGATGATTGTGATATTTGTTATTTTTATTATCATGTTAACATATTTTCAATTTTACAATATTATGATAATTGTGATCTTTATCATTTCTTTTATCACATATATTTTTTCATCTATTATTTTACTCTTATCTTCACGTTCTTCATCACCATCATCATTATATTCACCACCATAAGTGAAATTATTTTCAGGCACTTTCATCATCTCTCCGTATTTATCATCATTATTCCCCATTTCTTGTTAATTTTTTTTTTTACAATTGTGAAATTATATGCGTCTTTCCCTTCACCTCTCTCTTTCTCCACAATCTTCATCGTCTTACCTCTTTCCCTCATTGTTCCCTCCCCTTCCCTCCCCCTCCCCTCTCCCTTCCCCTCCCTCCTCTCTTCCAACTCCCTCCTCCTTATCCCCCTCCTCTCCCCTCCCTTCCCCCTCCCTCCTCCTTCCCTCCCTCTCCTTCCTCCTTCTTCTCCTCTCTTCCCTCTCCTCCTCCTTCCCCCTCCTTCCTCCCTCCCCTCTCCTCCTTCCCTCCCTCCCCTCCCCTCCTCCCCTTCCCCTCCCTCCTCCCTTCCCCCTCCTCTCTCCCTTCCTCCTCCTTCCCCTCCTCCTCTCTTCCCCGCCTCCCCCTCCCTACTCCCTTTCCCCCTCCCTCCTCCCTTCCTCCTTCTCCTCCTCTCCTCCCCCTCCCTCCTCCCTTCCCCTCCTCTCCTCCCTTCCCTCCCTCCTCCCTTCCCCCTCCCTCCTCCTTCCCCTCCCTCCTCTCTTCCCCTTGCCTCCCCCTCCCCTCCCTACTCCCTTCCCCCTCCTCCTCTCTTCCCCTTGCCTCCCCTCCCCCTCCCTCCTCCCCCCCTTCCATCCTCCCTTCCCCCTCCTCTCTCTTTCCCGCCCCCCTCCTCCCTCCTCCCTTCTCTCCTCTCTCCCCCCCACTATCACGCCCATACGCCCATAAAACCGCCCTCGTTCTCGCTCTCTCCCTCCCTCTCTCGCCCCGCCCACGACCCGACCTTGAGAAGTGGCTTGCTAGGGACGCCACAGTCACCTCAGAATTGTTACTTTGCGCTATAATAGACACTTCACAGTCTTCTCTGCACTTTATTGTTCGCTTCTCCTGCCCATTCAAAACCTGGAGCCAGATTCTCAAACGCGTGAAGGCGCCGTATCTCCTTAAGGCGCCGTATCTCCTTAAGGCGCCGTAACTCCTTAAGGCGTCGTATCTCCTTAAGGCGCCGTAACTCCTTAAGGCGCCGTATCTCCTTAAGGCGCCGTATCTCCTTAAGGCGCCTTAACTTACGCCCGAGCGATCTTACACACACGTACACAGAGCAAGGGACCCGCCATAGTTGGTGCGAGTGAAGACGCCTCGGTTAAGGCAGCGGGAGAGCAGCCTTCAGCGGTCTGCGGCGGGCGGGAAATCAGCTCCTTTCGCTCTTAAACAAGGGAAATACAGCAGGGCGGTTAAGGTCTCCAGCGCGCCTGAACTTGAGGCTCTTTGGAGAATCCGGGGCCTGAGCTCTTGATTACCTCGCTAAAGGACTCTCCACATTTGGTGATAATTACGAAGAGCGTGGCGGTGCCGAGGTGATTGTGGCGTCCGCCGCTGAGAGGAAATGTTCGCCGGGTTTGCATATTGGTGTGGTGGTGGTGGTGGTGATAGTGTTGTGGTGGTGATGGTGTTGGTGGTGGTGATAGTGGTAGTGATGGTGGTGGTTGTGATGGTGTTGGTGTGTTGTGGTGGTGGTGGTGTAGTGGTGGTGATGGTGGTGGTGTTTGCGGGTGGTGATGGTGGTGTTGTGGGTCGTGGTGGTGGTGTTGCGGGTGGTGATGGTGTTCGGGTGGTGATGGTGGTGGTGATGTGTTTGCGGGTGGTGATGGTGGTGTGGTGTTGTGGTGGTGATGGTGAAGGTGGTGGTGGTGGGTTGTGATGGTGTTGTGGTGGATGTGGTGGTGTTGTTGTTGGTGATGGTTATTTGTTGTTGCCTAAAAGCAGTTGGTATGGCGTTTTCTTTAATTCCTCTTAATGCCCTTCAAAGAAAATGGGAAGAAGATATTGCGGAGAAACTATGATAAACTAAGTATTTGCACAAAATGTACAAAACATACCACATTTTTCCCTTAAATTCTTTAGTTAAATAACTGAGTATGTTTATTCCATTTTACTGTCAATTTATAGATTCAAACGTCACAGGATTCAATTATTTGCTTTCAAATTATGATCAGAAATTAGTGATGTTAATTGCAACCATTAAGAGGGAAAATTGGAGGACAATTAAATAAATCTAATTCTGATTCTAGATACAAATTTGGGACGTCAGGGAGGATTAAAAAAAAAAAAAAACAGAGAGGGGAGGGGGGAGGAGGAAAAATCACTAGAAATTTCAAAATATGTAATGCTGTGTATGTGCCCCTGTCCCTCTCTCTCCCTCTCTCTTCCTCTCTCTCTCTCTCTCTCTCTCTCGATATATATATATATGTATATATATTTATATATATATATATTATATATATTGTGTGTGTGTACACATGTATGTGTGTACACATGTATGTGTACATACATTTACATGTTTATATGTATATATGATATATAAATATATGTGCGTGAATACATATATGCATATATACATTTATATATAAATATATATTTTTTCTTTCATTTTAACATGAAAGACGAACTACAAAAGGACATGAAAAACTCATAAAACAGAGTGTAAGGATTACAAACATGAAACACGAATAAAAGCGAACGAAAACATAATGGCAACACACAAGCGTATATAACAAGCCAACGCTCCTAATAATAAAGAGAAGTGCTCGTTACAGTCACAAAAGCACACCCTAAACAGTTCAATGGCTGTTTGGTTGTTAAGTTTGGGTTTCAACTGATGTATAAACAAGGATTTTAAGAGATGAAATGAAGTATATTAGATGAAGTAGACAATTTTTATGGTTCTTTGCTGTTATTTGTATGTGGGTGGTGGCGGTGGGCAGAGAAAGGGAAAGAGAAAGAGAAAGTTCTTAAAGATTTTAAAGGTAAGGTGATACTTAAAGGTTTTTAAAGTTGTTTGAGTACTTTGGTTTGAGCCAACGTGAACATAACCCAATCTAACTGCTGTTTTTTTTTTTCTAGGACAGGTAGATAAGTAAACGTTTTTAAGTAAACGTTTTTCGAAGGCATGAACGTTAGCATCTATCAGCATCGCGCTTCTAGAAATGTAGTTTATCTTTTAATTCAGTTTTGTATTTAGTTTTATATCGAATAATACCAAAATACGTATTGTTGGCTATTTT
>NW_020869964.1:0-14039 GCF_003789085.1 Penaeus vannamei | reverse complement strand
GTGATCTTGTCAACTCTATGAAGGAAGAGAGAGAGAGGACGAGGAGATGAGGGGAGAGGGAGGAGATGAGAGGAGAAGGAGTAGAGAGGGGCGAGAGAGAGAGAGAGGAGGTGGAGGGAGAGAGAGAGAGGTAGGAGAAAGAGGAGAGGAGAAATGAGAGAGAGCATCGAGGAGGGAGAGAGAAGCAAATGAGAGAGAGAGAGGAGAGGATGAGAGAGTGGATGAGAGTGGAGGGAGATGAGAGAGAGAGAGGAGAGAGAGAGATGAAAGAGAAGCTGGAGAGGATCGGAATGGAAATAGCGTGTACGAGAATGAGTAGTGTGATGTTCTGAGAGACGATGAAAGACGAGATCTGCGGGCAATAGCGCGCAGAGACGGAGAGGAAGAAGGGAGCTGTAGAGAGAGAGAGAGAGAGGAGAGAGGGGAGGGGGTGCGTCGAGGGGGTGGAAAAGGGGGAGGAAGTATATGATGAACATGTACAGCACCACACATGCTAGTCCTCGTGGTATGAAATCTGTGTGACGAATCTCTTTCCGCATAATTCTATAGAAATGAAAAACAAAAGGAACCGTTAATCGAAATTACACAAGACAAAAATTATTAACCGGAACGAAACATACACCAACCTCAATCCGAATAAACTGCATATACAATACCAACGCAGCACTCCCCCCCCCTAAAAAAAAAAAAAAAAATATTACGTCCCCTACTCCCCTCCCCTCTCTTCCTCCCTCCTCTCCTCTCCCCCTCCCTCCTTCTCTTCCCCTCCCCTTCTCTACCCCTCTCCCTCTTCTTCCTTCGACGACTCCTCCCCTATCTCGCTTCCTCCCTCTCCCCTCCCCTCTCCCTCCTCCTCCCTACCCCGGTCCCCTATATCCCGTTAAAGGCTTGGGTCCTTCGCAAACAAAATGCGTTATGAGGATTCGGTGTACACAGGGCTGTAAACAGAAGGGTGATAAACAGGGGCATAAGCGAGCGAACGAAGGGAGTGCGCAGTCAAGGGATGCGAATCAGTATTTCTCCTTCTTCTCTTTCCTCCTCTCTTTTAGAATAACCGTTGCTATTCTTTCTATATCCCATTATGTTTCTTTCTGATCATTCTTTCCTATCCTGTCTTTCTTTACCTTCTCTTACTCTTTCCCCTTTTCTTAAATACCCGTTGTATAGTTCTCCTACATCTTATTTTGTCTTTCTCTTTTCCTTCTTCCTGTCCTGTCTTTCCTTGACCATCTCTTCCTCCTTCCTCTTTCTTTAAATACCGTTGTATATTCTTCTTTACATCATTTATGTTTTTCTTTCTGTATCCATTCTTTGTGCTCCTATCCTGTCTTTCCTTAACCATTCTCTTCTTTTTTCTTTTTCTAGTTCCTGCCGTGTTCCTTAAAACCATCTCTTTCCTCTTTCCTCTTTTGTTTAAATAAGATGTATATTTCTTCGTCTACATCATTCATTTCTTCTTTCTTCTATCCCTCTTTCTGTGCGATCTCTCTTAACCACTTCCTCTTTCCTATTTCTTTAAATACCGATTTATCTCTCTATATCATTTACTATTTTTTCTATCTATATCCTCTGCTTATGCGTTCTTACTTTAAAAATCTATTTCTCTTCCTCTCTCTTAATGGCCAAAGGATCTCTTCGTTTCTCAATTCTCTTTCTACCGAAACTTTTATTTGTTTTCTCGCTCCTATTCATCAGTTCCTAGCCATCCTTTTAATGCCGTTTGTTCCTAAATAAAACGTTCAACAATTATTCCTCTATTGATTTCTGTTCAATTTATGCCCTCTCTTTCTCTCTCTCTCTCTCTCGTGTCAACGGTCTTGTTCTCTCCCTCCTCCCCGCTCTCTCTTTTCTTCTCCCTCCTCTCTCTCTCTCTTCCTCCCCCTCCTTCCCTCTCTCTCCCTCAAAATCCCTCACTCCCTCCCTTTCCATCCCCCCTTCATTCCTTCCCTCTCCTCCCCCCTTCATTCCCATCCCTCTCCCTCTCCCCTCCCAATCTGCTCCATCTCCCTCCTTTCCCTTCATTGCCTCCCTCTCCCCCCCTCCTCTCATTTTCCCTCCCTCTTCCCCTCCCTCCCTCCCTCTCCTCCTTTCCACTTCCCCTTTCCTCCCGTCTCCCGAACATCTACGTTGTGCCCCCTCTCTCCTCATCATTCCTTATGCAGGATGTTGATCCAGATGTCGGACTGGGTGGAGAGAAGGAAGGAGAGAGAATGGAGAACGTAGAGACGGAAAGAGAGTGGGAAGAGGAAAGGACAAAAAACGAAGAACAAAAAGCAACAAAAGGTAAAAAAAGAAAATAGTTTGAACCGGAGTAGCTAAGATGTTGTGGATGAGGGGTAAAAAATTTTTATTCATAGCTGGGCGGAGAGAGGAGGGAAAAAAGGGGTTACTGGGGTGGTTTGTGGACGGGAGGAAGTGAGGAGGTAATAGGGAGAGAGACGAAAGAGGCAGGGGGTGAGAGAAGATGAGCATGAGAGGAGAGATGAGACTCGCAGAGAGAGACTCACTGATGACGTATGGTAGAGTGATGGAGAGATGAATGAGGACGAGCAGAGAGAGAGAGAGATGAGAGAGAGATGGAAAAGAGAGAGATGAGATGAACGATGAGTACAGAGAGAGATGTATGAGATGGGAGCAGTTATCGGGAATGAGATGTAGGTCGCGAGGAGAGGAGAATGAGCATAGGGAGGAAGATCACGCCTTGTGGAGAGAGAAGAGGAGAGAGACAACGAAGATCGAGAGAGAGTAGAGCCGAGAGGAGAGATGCGGCGGTCCGAGTCGAGCGGGACTGATAGATTGAGGACTGAATATGAGAGCGACTGAGAGCATGATGACTCTGAGACGAATAAATCTCTGACACAGCACTGATTCGGCATCGAGCTGGTATGGTTCGTTCGTGTGATGTCTTTAGGGATGACTATCTCGGTCTGTGTTGTCCGTGTTGTGGTCTGGTGTTCCTGTCTTCGTGTTCCTGTCTGTCTTCTGGACGGAGGGTGAGAGAAGGCCCCCTGCCGGAGAAGAGGAAAGAGGTATGATGATCTAGAACCACATAAGGGACGAGAGATGGAGTAAGCAGAGAGGAAAATGAGGGACGGTGAAATAGCCCTGACAATTTGGGAAAATGAGAAGGAAGGAAGACGTGAGGGGAGAAGGGGGAATTAAGAGGTAGGGAAAGAAGATTGGAGAAGCAGGCACAGAATGACAAGAATGGAGTGAGGCAGATACGGAAGAGCGCGCGAAGAAAAGGCGAGGGAGTGGAGATGGACGTTTAGAGTTTGGGAAGTAAGTGGAGTGTCAGAAGACGAATGAAAAGAATGCATGTGCGGTGAGGGGAAGAGAGAAAGGAAGAGGGGAAAATGGGAGGGACTGAGATAGGAGAGGGTGAGCGGAAAAGGTGAGAAATAAGAGAGAGAGGAAAAAAAAAAGAAAAAAAAATGACAAGGCAAGCTTGAAACTTCTTAAAGAAAAGAAAGAAAGGTCAAGCATCAAGAAATAAACAGCAAATCGAAACAAGAACCAATGGCTCGAGGGAATAAAAAAGAAAAGGAAAGAAAGAGAGAAAATACAAAGAAACAGAAAGCTATTATAACAAAAACATCAAGCTTCACATCTCCCTTCCCGCACTCCTTCCCCAATAACCCTTTAATCATAACTTCCCCAACCCCCCCTCCCCCCCTTCCTCCTTCTCTTTCCCTCCCCTCTGAGCTATTTCTCCCCTCCTCCTCCTCCTCTTCCCTTCTCCACCCTCTCTCTCTTCCCTTCTCCCTCTTCCCCCCTATTTCTCCCTCTTTTCTTCCTCTTAATCCTCTTCCACTCTTCTCCCTCTTAATCCTCTTCCTCCTCTTCCTCTTCTCCCTCTCCTCCCCTATCTTCTCCCCTTCTCCTATTTCTCTCTTCTTAATCCTCTTCCTCCCCTTCTCCCTCTCCCCCTATTTCCCCTCTTCTCCCCATCTCCTCATTCTCCCCTCCCCCTTCCAATATTCTCCCCTCTTAATCATCTTCCTCCCTTCTTCCCTTCCCCCCATTTTCTCCACTTCTTCCCTACTCCCCCTTCTCCCTTCTCCTTCTCCCTCTCCCCCCATTTCTCCTCTTTCTTCCTATCTCCACCTTCTCTCCCCTTCCCTTTCCCCTATTTCTCCCTATTCTTCTCCTCTTATCATCTTCCCCCTATCCCCCCTCCCCCTCCCCCTATCCCCGGCACGCCACCCATCAATCCATCACACTTGCCACAACGAACCGTGGATAGTCTATCATCCGCGGGCACTGCACAGGGAGAGGCAGGGGTGTGTGAGGGGGGATGGGAGGGGGAGGGAGGGGAGGCGGGAAGGGAGAGGGGAGGGGTGAGGTGGGAGAAGGAGGGGCACGGTACAGAGTGGGGGCGGAAGGTAGGGGGAGTGAAGGTGGAAGGGGGCGGAGGTGAGGGCTGAAGAGGGGGCGGAGGAGGAGTTGGGGAAGAGGCGGTATGGGAGCAGAGGGGGGGAGAGAGGGAGAGGAGACAGACGGGGATGGTGAGGGGAGCCAGGGGGGAGGGGAGGGTACAGAAGGGGAGTGAAGGTGTGGGGAAAGGGGGGAAGAAAGTGAGGAGGGGAAGGGGACATAGGAGAAGAAAGGGGAGCTGAGTGGGAGAGGGAGGGGGCACAGCATAGCAACGGCGTTCCTCCCTCGCTTTTTGCATAAAAAGTGCCAAGTAAACAAACACACATTCAGATACACGTATGTACGGACCCACACGCTTACACAAATACAGACATACAGCCAGACACACACTCACGCGCATACATACACTACACAACTTCAAACAACACACATAATACACACATTCACATGCATCCATAGTGGTCCACATGCATACACTCATACATACACATGCCACTCACATTCTCTCTCTCACTACGCACCACTTCACTCACTCACTCACATTCTCTTTTTTTCTCTCACACACACGCACGCAAACGCACACGCACACACACACACACACACACACACACACACACACACACACACACACACACACACACACACACACACACCACACACACACACGCACACATCTGCACACGCACCGGCACTTTTCCGCGGGGGAAGGAGGCTGGAAGGTGGGGAGGATGCTATGTGAGGAGAGGGGAGGGGAGAAGAGAGACATGGAGGAAGAGGAGAGCGAGAGAGCGAAGAGGAGGGAGGAGAGAGGAAGAGGAGGAGAGGAGGGAGGGAGAGAGGGAGAGAGAGAAGAGAGAGAGAGGAGAAAGAGAGAGAGAGAGAGAGAGAGAGAGAGAGAGAGAAGAGAGAGAGAAGAGAGAGAGAGAGAGAGAGAGAGAGAGAGAGAGACCGAGAAAGAGAGAAGAAAGTGAGAAAGAGGGGACAGAAGAGAGAGAAAGGGGAGAGGGAGAGGAGGGGAGGCTTGAATTTCATGGATCATGTGACCATAACGTAACACAAAAACCACGAAAAAAGTTAGGACACACACACACGCACACACACGCATACACACCACACACACACACACCACACACACACACACACACACACACACACACACACACACACACACACACACACACACACACACACACACACACACACACACACACACACACACACACACACACACAGCATTAACACAACAACATAAAACGTAAAAAAAAAATATTGGTTAAAAAAAAAAAAAAAAAAAAAAAAAAAAAAATATATATATATATAATATTATATATAATATATATATATATATATTTTTATTTTTCAAAAAAAACGAAAAAAATTGTAAAAAAAAATATATGAAAAAAAAAAATCTTCGGAAATGCTAAACCGATGCCGCCTTCATGAGGTCGAGGTGGGCGTGACTCTGGGGCGGAACGGGGACATGCTTCGCCCATTCCCACCTCCAGACACTCATGGAGGGAGGGGAGTGAGGGAGAGGGATGGGGAGAGGAGAGCAGAGAGAGTGAGTGAGAGAGAGGGATGGGAGTGAGGGAGAGGAGGGAGGGAGGGAGAGATCGTGAGGGGAGTGAGGGAAAGGGATGGGTGTGAGGGAGTGAGGGATGGGAGTGAGGAGAGAGGGAGGAGAGGGATGTGGGAGTGAGAATGAGGGAGAGAGGAGTGAAGGAGAGGGATGGGAGTGATGAAGTAATGGGAGAGGAGTGAAGGGGTAAGGGGAAGGATGGAGAGTGAGGGAGAGGGATGGGGAGTGAGGCGAGGCTAGAAAGTGAGAGGAAGGAGGGGGATATATGGAGGGTTATGGGGAGAGTAAGGGGAGACATGAGGAAATGAGGGGAGGGATAAAGAGAGAGGAATGAAATGGAGAATTAAGGAAGAGAGAAGAACAGATAGGCAAGATAAGGGAAGGAAGGCGAGGAGAGACTAGCGGAAGGGGAAGACGAGGGTGAGGGGAATAGGAATGAGAAGAAAAAGAAAGAAAGAATGAAAGGAAGGAGCAAGGAAAAGAAAAAGAAAGAAAGAAAGGGAAGAAGGTAGAAAAGAAAGAAATAATGGAGGAAGGAGAAAGAAAAGAAAAGAAAGAAAGGGAAGAAGAAAGAAACGAAAAGAAAAGAAAGGGGAAAAAGGAGGAAGGAAAAAAAGAAAGAAGGGAGAAAGAAGAGAAAAGAAAAGAAAAGAATGGAAGAAGGAATGAAAAGAAAAAAAAAAAAAAAAAGGGAGGAAGGAAAAAAGGAAGAAAAGAGGAAGAAAATGGATAAGAAAACGGTGTGAATCGAGGAAGAACTGAACCGGGAAGACATTTGCGTTTCCTTTATGGGAAGGGAAAAGGGTCCGAGGAAGAGGGCGAGGGAGGAGGAGGAGGGGAAGTAGGAAGGGGAAGAAGGGAGGAGGAGGGAAAGAAGAGGGCGAGGGGAGGAGAAGAGGGGAAGTAGGAAGGGGAAGAAGGGGAGGAGGAGAAAGAAAGGGCGAGGGAGGAGGAAGAGGGAAGTAGGAAGGAAGAAGGGGAGGAGGAGGAGGAAGAAGAGGGCGAGAGAGGAGGGAAGGAGGAAGAGGAGGGAGGAGGAGGAAGGGTCCGAGAAGAGGGCGAGGGGAGGAGGAGGAGGAAGTAGGAAGGGGAAGAAGGGGAGGAGGAGGAGGAAGAAAGAGGAGAGGAGGAGGGGAAGGAGGAAGGGAGAGGAGGGAGGGAAGGGTCGAGGAAGAGGGCGAGGAGGAGAAGAGGGCGAGGGAGGAGGAAGAGGGCGAGGGGAGGAAAGCGAGGAGGAGGAAGGGAGGAAGAAGGGGGGCAAGAAGGGGAAGGAGGAAGGGGAGGATGAGGAGAAGAAGAGGGAAGGAGAAGGGAGGAGGAGGAGGAAGGGGAGAAGAGGGCGAGGGAGAAGGGGAAGGGGAGGAAGGGGAGGAGAGGCGAAGGGAGGAAGAGAGGGGAGGGAGGGGAAGAGGAAGGGGAGGAGGAGGGGGAAGGAGAAGGGGAGGAGAGGAGAAGGGAAAAGGGGATGGAAGGAGAGGAAGGGTCCGAGGAAGAGGCGAGGGGAGGAGGAAGGGAGGGAGGGGAAGAAGGGAAGGAGGAAGGGGGGATGAGGAGAAGGAAGAGGGAAGAGGAAGGAAGGGAAAAGGGTCCGAGGAAGAGGGCGAGGGGAGAAGGAGGAGGAAAGAGGAAGAGGGAAGTAGGAAGGGGAGAAGGGAGGAGGGAAAAGAAGAAGGGAAGGAGGAAGGGAAGACGGGGAGAGGAGAAAGAAGAGGGGAAGGAGGAAGGGGAGGAGGAGGGGAAGGAGGAGGAGAAGGAGGAAGGGAGAGGGAGGAGGAGAAGGAGGAAGGGGAGGGAGAGAGGAAGGGTCCGAGGAAGAGGGCGAGGGGAGAAGGAGGAGGAGGAGGAAGGGCCCGAGGAAGAGGGCGAGGGGAGAAGGAGGAGGAGAAGAAAGAGGGAAATAGGAAGGGGAAGAAAGGGAGGAGGAGGAAGAAGAAGAGAGGGTGAGGGAGGAGGAAGAGGCGAGGGAGAGGAGGAGGAGGAGGAAAAAAAGGAGGGGGGGGAAAAGAGGGAAGAGAAAGAGCTGAGAAAAGGAAGAGAAGATAGGGAGAGAAAAGAGAAAGAACAAAAAAAAAAAAAGAAAAAAAAAAGAGAGAGAGAAGAGAGGTAAACAAACGATAGATAAAAAAAAAAAAAACACACACACACAGACAAGAGACACCACGCGGATCCGAAGACGGGGACAAAAGCCAACAAAGAGAGCAGCTCCTCCTGTAATTGGCGCCGCAGGTACCTCCCGCTCTGACACCTGAACATCAACTAAAAGATTTCCTTCGCGCTTCCGAGTAAGGGTGTGGGGGTGGGGAGGGTGGGGTGGGGTGGGGTGGGGTGGGGTGGGGTGGGGTGGGATGGGGTGGGGTGGGGTGGGGTGGTTGGTGGGTGGGGAGGGTGGGGGGTGGTGCTAGGAGAGAGAGAGCGAGAGAGATAATGAGGAAGAAATCGAGGGAGTATGGGAAGGGGAAGAAGAGAGAGAGAGAGGGGATCGGGAGGAGAGGAGAGGTGTGGGAGGGGAGGGAGGGAGAAAACGAAGGAGATTGGGAGAGGGGGAAGGGGAGAAAGAGAAAGGAGGAGGGGAAAGAGGAGAAAGAGGGAGAGAATGGGAGAGGAAAAATGGAAGGCAGCGGGAGGGAGAAGAAGAAAGGAGGGATGGAAGAAATGAAAAGGAGGACTGAAGAGAGAGAGAGTTAAAGGAAGAAAAGAGAAGGAAAATAATAAAAAGGAGAACAACACAGAATAAAGACACAAACCCACACACAGATAAAGACACACACAGACATAGCCTAGAATAATAACAACAACATTCCCAATACATAAGAACCAGCAGGGAAAAGAGAGCAACAGAATAAACAAGAAAAAAAAATCAAGCAAAAAAAAGGAAAAGAAAGAAAAAAAAAAAAAAAGAACGGCACAGGATTTAATTCGATTCCGAAAAACAAAGAAATGTTTATTCAGGAACAATTACCAAGCTCGCCAAAAAACAAGAGAGAAATGTGTCGGTCGGGTCTCCACCAATTGGCCAAAATGCTATTGATTTAAGAGAGCCGTCAGTCACAAATGAACTACAGTGAGCACGCTGCCTGGGCGCCAACTACAACTCACGCTGGCTTTGTCTACAACTGCAACTGCTGCTGACTTATCAACAACTACAATTGCAACTGATGCTGGCTTTATCTACAGCTGCTATGAATGAGATGGCTTTGTCTACAACTGCAACTCATGCTGGCTTTGTCTACAACTGCAGATGAGATGGCTTTGTCTACAACTGCAACTCACGCTGGCTTTGTCTACAACTGCAGATGAGATGGCTTTGTCTACAACTGCAACTCATGCTGGCTTTGTCTACAACTGCAGATGAGATGGCTTTATCTACAATTGCAACTGATGCTGGCTTTGTCTACAACTGCAGATGAGATGGGCTTTGTCTACAACTGCAACTCATGCTGGCAGATTGAGCAACTTCTGGGCTTTATCTACAACTGCAGATGAGATGGCTTTGTCTACAACTGCAACTCACGCTGGCTTTGTCTACAACTGCAACTCACGCTGGCTTTGTCTACAACTGCAGATGAGATGGCTTTGTCTACAATTGCAACTCATGCTGGCTTTGCCTACAGCTACAACTGATGCTGACTTTATCTACAACTACGACAACTGGGTTTACCTACAAAACTATAACTGCAGTTAAAGTGACTTTATCTACGTCTCTTTACGTACAACCACAGCTATTTTCCAGACTTGACTCTAACAACTGACTTTATCTACAAATATATCCGACTTTATATACAACCACAACCGACTCAACCTACACCACAAGTGCCTATCCACAACCAAAACACTCTCCATCCACACCTACAACCACAACGGAATTTTACAACCACAACAGACTCCACCAACACCTACAACCACAACCGACTCCATCTACAACCACAACCGAAATTCACAACCACAACAGACTCCACCAACACCTACAACCACAACCGACTCCATCTACAACCACAACCGAAATTCACAACACAACAGACTCCACCAACACCTACAAACCACAACAGACTCCACCAACACAACCACAACAGACTCACCAACACCTACAACCACAACAGGACTCCCATCCACAACCCCAACTGTCTATCCACAACCACAACCGACTCCACCTACAACCCCAACTGAACTCACAACCACAACTGCCTTTATCTCCAGCTGCGACTGCTGACTTCCCCCGCCGAACTGCAGCCGCCGGGAACCGAAGGGAAATGACCCATTATATAAATAGCCAGGGATCAGACGCCTTAGTTTCCACTGTGTCCTTTCTATCTTATCTATCTCTGTCTTTTGTTTTATCTCTCTCTTGTTTTTTTTGTTTTGTCTGTCCTCTGTCTTTTGTTTTGTCTCTCTCTGTCTTTTTGTTTGTCTCTCTCTCTCTCTGTCTTTTGTTTTGTCTGTCTTCTGTCTTTTGTTTTGTCTGTCTGTCTTTTGTTTTTGTCTGTCTGTCTTTTGTTTTGTCTCTCTCTCTGTCTTTTGTTTTGTCTCTCTCTGTCTTTTGTTTTATCTGTCTCTGTCTTTTGTTTTGTCTCTCTCTGTCTTTTGTTTGGTCTGTCTCTGTCTTTTGTTTTGTCTATCTCTGTCTTTTGTTTTGTCTGTCTCTGTCTCTCTCTCTGTCTTTTGTTTTGTCTCTCTCTCTGTCTTTTGTTTTGTCTCTCTCTCTGTCTTTTGTTTTATCTGTCTCTGTCTTTTGTTTTGTGTCTTCTGTCTTTTGTTTGGTCTGTCTCTGTCTTTTGTTTTGTCTATCTCTGTCTTTTGTTTGTCTGTTTCTGTCTCTCTCTTTTGTTTTGTCTCTTCTCTCTGTCTTTTGTTTTGTCTCTCTCTTTCTTTTGTTTTTGTCTATCTTTATCTTTTGTTTTGTCTGTCTCTCTGTCTTTTGTTTTGGTCTCTCTGTTTTTTTGTTTTGGCTGTGTCTGGTCTGTTTTGTCTGTGTCGTCTTTTGGTTTTGTCTTCTCTCTGTCTTTTGTTTTGGTCTGGTTCTCTTGTTTTTCTAGTCTCTGTCTTTTGTTTTGTCTCTTCTGTTTTTGTTTTGTCTCTCTCTCTGTCTTTGTTTTGTCTCTGTCTCTCTGTCTTTGTTTGTCTCTCTCTCTGTCTTTTGTTTGTCTCTCTCTGTCTTTTGTTTTGTCTCTCTCTGTCTTTTGTTTGTCTGTGTCTGTCTTTTGTTATGCTCTGTGTCTGTCTTTTGTTTTATCTATCTCTGTCTTTTGTTTGTCTCTCTCTGTCTTTCTTTTGTGTCTTTTGTTTTGTCTCTCTCAGTCTCTCTTCTGTTTTGTTTGTCTCTCTCTCTCTGTCTTTTGTTTTTGTCTGTCTCTGTCTTTTGTTTTGTCTGTCTCTGTCTTTGTTTTGGTCTGTCTCTGTCTTGTCTCTCTCTGTCTTTTGTTTGTCTGTCTATCTTTTGTTTTGTCTGTCTCTGTCTTTTGTTTTGTCTGCTCTGTCTGTTTTTGTCTGTCTCTGTCTTTTGTTTGTCTGTCTCTGTCTTTTGTTTGTCTGTCTCTGTCTCTGTCTCTGTCTTTTGTTTTGGTCTCTCTCTGTCTTTTGTTTTGTCTCTCTCTGTCCTTTTTTGTTTTGTCTGTCTCTATCTTTTGTTTTGTCTGTCTTCCCCTTGGGGGGGTCCCCTTGTTTAAAATGTTTTCCCTGGGGGTTGGGTTTCCTGGTTTTTCCCCCTTTTGTTTTAATCTATCGCGGTCTTTTGTTTTGCTCTCTCTATCTTTTGTTTTATCTATGCTGTCTTTTGTTTTGTCTATCTCTTGAGGGCTGGCTATTCAGCTGTCTATTTTGTTTTGGTCTACTTACTTTCTTTACGTTCGATTTGCTCTCTCTCTCTCTTCTCTCTCTCTCTCTCCTCTCCTGTCTCTCTCGTCTGCTCTCTCTCTCTTCCTATCTATAGTATTTTTGTCTTTAGACTTTTCTTTCCTAATTAATCTGTTTTAAATTCGATCTATTCTCTTATTTCCTCTCATTATCTGTCGGTTTCTCTATTTGTGTATTAAATTATTTCTATCTCTATCTATCGATTTCTCTCTCTCTTCTCCTACTCGTCTCTCATCTCTCCTTCTCTCCTCTCTGTCTCTCTCTCCTCTCTATCCTCTGTCTCTCTCTCTCTCTCTTCTCTCTCTCAACTCTCCTCTCCATCATCTCTCTCAGTTCTCTCTCTCTCTCTCCCCCCTTTAGCTATTTTTTTACCAAAAGCCATAACATCAAGAAATAATAATAATAATAAAAAAAATAAAAAATTATTAAAAAATAAAATATAAAAAAAAATAAATAAATAAAATCCTATCATTATCCTTCCACTTTCGACCCTTCCCTTAATTATTCACTCTGCAAAATACGTCTTGCACTTTTTTTTTTTATTCTTTTATTCCCCCGCGATTGTCACTAATGCAAACCTAATTTAATACCCACCAATTAAGCTAATTAATCTCCATAATCATATTTACAAAGCGCCGCTGCTCTTCTTGGGTCTTTTGTGTTTTTTTTTTTATATTTTTCTATTTTGTATTTGGATTATTTAGTTTTTCATTTATTTATTTATTTATTTTTTTTTATTTTTTTTTGTTTGCTTTTGTTGTTGTCCTCAAGATCATAATTAGTGGTTTTTGTCGGCGTATGAATGATGCTGGCGTTTTGCGGGCGGGACATATATATATATATATACAACGTCTTGTCGCTTCTACCGCACGCTTGCTGTCTTCGTTGTCTCTTCTCTCTCTCTTTCTTTCTTTCTCTATCTTCTTTCTGTTATTTTTCCTCCCTCTCCTCTCTCTTTTCTTTCTTTCTTTTCCTTTCCTCTCTCTCTCTCTTTCTTTCTTTCCTCTCTCTTTCTTTCTTTTTTCCTCTCTATCTCTTTCTTTCTTTCCTCTCTCTCTTTCTTTCTTTCCTCCCCCTCCCCTTCTCTCTCTCTCTCTTCGAGATCTCTTCTCTCCTCCCTTAGGTTTGTATTCACTCTCTCTCTCTCTCTCTCTCTCTCATCTCTCCTCGTCTCTCTCTCTCCATTCAAGAAGAGAATAAAACCTCCATGAAAAAGAAGATAAAAATGAAAAAAAAAAAGAAGCAAAGAAGAAAGAAAAGAAAGAGAGAAGGAGAAAGAAGAAGAAGAAGAAATATAAGAGAAGAAGCGAAGCCACCGTCAAAGGCTTCGCACAAGCTTCATAAACTCCCATTCACAGCCAGTAATTGTTACCGAGAATTATGTTTTTTTCAACTCCGGAGACGTGTAAATTTGACGTCATTCTGGCAAATTTGTTCGGGGAGAATGGAGCTTAGGGGTCACTTGCCCCTTCTCCCCCCTCCTCCCTCCCCCTCCCCTCCCTCCGACCCCCCTTATCTACCACCCAACCCCCTCCTGGTCTCTCCCACCCCTGACTCCCCTCTCCCTGGTCTCCCCACTCCTGAGCCTCCGCCTGGTCTCCTCCCTACTCCTCATCCCTGGTCCTCCACTCCTGACCCCCCTCCCTGTCTCCCCACCTCCCCACTCCCTGATCTCTCCACTCTCCACCCCGGCTCCCACTCTCCACTCCCCTCCTCCACACCCACCATCCACTCCCCACAACTCACTCGATTTTTTTCCGTTTTCCTAAAGAACGACGGAAGGGAGGAAGGGTGGGAGGGAGGGAGGGAGAAGGGAGAGAGGGAAAGAAGGAGGTAGGGAGGGAAGGAGGAGATGGAGTGGGGTAAGGGAAAGAGGGAGTGAAAGAGTGAGAGAGGGATGGGAGGGATGTCAGTAAAAGGAGAGAGGGAGGAAGTAAAGAATGGAGGGAGTGGAGGGAAGGAAGGATTAGTGAGAAATGAGAGAGAAATATAACGCGAGGGAAGTGGGTGAGGCAGAGATTTAAGATTAAAAGATTTAAAGATTTAGTTTTAAATTCCATTTGTTACAAATGGATATTCTTTGCTGTGACATACTGTCTGTTTTATTTTGCCCAATCTCCCCCCTGTGTGCAAGGAGTGGCGGGGTTACAACTCACTGGCCGGGCGTGGGATTGAAATTGAACGCAGGTCCGCAAGATTGCTAGACCACAAGCTTACCTCGGCTGCACCAGCAGGA
>NW_020869963.1:265345-283751 GCF_003789085.1 Penaeus vannamei | reverse complement strand
ATGGGGAAGGTTTAATGAGAGAGGGTTCATGAGATGGGTTTTGAGAGGGAGGAAGGTTAATGAGAGAGGTTTCATGAGGATGGTTTTTATGAGGGTTCATGAGGAATGAGGGGTTCATGAAGGGAGAGGGTTTCATGAGGAAGGGATTTAATGAGAGAGGGGTTCATTGAGGATGGGTTTTGAGAGGTTTCATGAGGAAGTTTAATGAGAGAGGTTCATGAGGATGGGTTTTGAGAGGGTTCATGAGGAAGGTTTAATGAGAGAGGGTTCATGAGGATGGGGTTTTGAGAGGGGTTCATGAGCGCAAGGTGAGAGGGTTCATGATGAGGAAGGTTTAATGAGAGAGGGTTCAGAGGATGGGTTTTGAGAGGGTTTCATGAGGAAGGTTTAATGAGAGAGGGTTTCATAGGTGGGTTTTGAGAGGGTTCATGAGGAAGTTATAATGAGAGTAGTGGTTCATTGATGGATGGGGTTTGATGAGTGGTTTCATGAGGAAGGTTTAATGAGTGTGTCCATGAGGGTGCACGCATTTGTCTTATAGATCGTTCGTTATACTTATTTATTAAATTATTATCGGATTCATCATAATATATTTTGTTTTTATTTTAGTTAGCTATTAAACACATTTGGGTGTTTTTATTGTTTTGTTTGCATTGATCTTTAAATCGAGAGAACATTCTTTTATTTTTTTATATAATTCTTTTATTCATTCATTCTTTTATTTATTTATATAATTTTTGTTTATCGAGACGCTTCACGTTGCATATTCGTATCCTAAATTCTATTGTATTTTCCCGCGATGGTGTTTCTGGTTGTAGGATTCGTATTGTGGCTGATTTGTATTGTTTGTATTTTCCTTGTCAATTCATTCTCGGAAGGATCGGGAGGAAGGGGGTTCTCGTATGGCTGTCACCTGTTGAGAGACTTCTAATGAAGAGAACAATGAGGATCTTAAAGTGAGGATTGTGGGAGCGACCTCACTAGGTGGAGGGAGGAGGAGCCGAGGAGGTTGGAGGAGGTGAGGAGGAGGTGGAGGAGAGGATGGAGGAGTGAGTGGAGGAGACCCGGAGGAGGTGGAGGAGGGAGGTGGAGGAGGAGGAGGAGGAACCGAGAACGGAGAACGAGAACGAGAACGAGAACGAGAACGAGAAAAGAGGACGGAGTAACAGAACGAAGAGGATAGAGGTAAGTAAGAATAAAGAAGGAGAAGACGTATTGATAGTAGTTGTAGTATGGAGTGGTGGAAGAAGAAATGATGAGAAGTGAGAGAAGAGGAGAAGAGGAGGAGGCAGGAGAGATGGAGAAGATGGAGGAAGAGTGAGTAAGAGGAAGAGGAAGAAGATATGAAGAAGACCGTCATTGATAAGTACGTCCCTGATAGTAGTAGTGAGGAAGAGTGGGTGAGGATGAGAAGGAAGGGAGGAAGAGGAGGGGGTGGAAGAAGAAGAAGAAGAAGAAGAGAGAAGAAGAAGAAAAGAAGAAGAAGAAGAAGAAGAAGAAGAAGAAGAAGAAGAAGAAGAAGAAGAAGAGGAGAAGAAGAAGAGAGGAGGAGGGAGGAGGAGGAGGATGAAAGAGGAGGAAAGGAGGAAGTGGAGGTGAGATAGAGGTGGCCGCATGTCTCTCCGGGCCAACGCCGCGCGCGAGAGGGCTCCTAAATGACTGCAACTAATTACCATCTATTTTACCCAAGCTTTGATCCCTCGGTCCCGGCGCTGGCCCAGGGGATTCGTGTGCGTTGAGGTCCAGGATGTATTATTGTTATTTGTTTTTTTCTGTTTTGTATTTTGGATTTTTTTTACCCTTTTTTTGTTATTTTGGTGATTTTTTATTTTGATTTATTTTCTCTTTCTATTAGTTCTTATTGTCTTTTTCCTTTCTTTTATTTTTTATTTTTGCTTTCTTCATTTTGTCTGTGTTTCTATCTCTCTGTTGCTCTCTCTCTTTCTTTCTCTTCTTTCTCTTTCTGTGATTCTATTTCTTACCTCTCTCTCTCTTTCTTTCTCTCTCTCTCTCTCTCTCTCTCTCTCTCTCTCTCTCCTCTCTTCTCTCTCTCTCTCTCTCTCTCTCTCTCTCTCTCTCTCTCTTCTCTCTCTCTCATGAAGTTCATATAAACAACAATTTTTTTAAAAGTTAGGCAAATGATAAAATCGCAAGGATGATTTTTTTTTTTTTTTTTTTTTTTTTTTATTCTTCGTACATGCACGTTATGCAAATACGTATTTTTTTTTCTTCTCGGGTGTGTATCGAAATCCGCTGTTTTATGATAATGCCCTGTACTTAATTTTCCATTAGCTGTGTCCTCGCTCTCTCTCTCCTAAGCCGAGGTACACGCATAGGTTTAGCATACTCATTAGACACGGGTATTAATGAGGCTAATTATGCCGACGTTGCTCTCTTGCTGGAGACGTAACGAATGGTGGGTTTGGTTGGAGTGCGGGTGATAACTGTGCGCTGGTGAAGGAGGGGGGTTGGAAGGGGGTGAGGGGGGGGTGGTGGGCGTGGTGGAGTTGGTGGGTTTGTGTGTGTGGGTTGGTGTTTGGTGTGTTGTACTTTTGATCTCTCTTTCCTTCTGTATCTCATTTTTTCTCTCTCTTCTTCTATCTATCTTCTATCTTCTCCTCTCCCTCTCTCCCACTCTCCCTCTCTCCCATCCTCTCGCTCTCTCTCTGCTCTCTCTCTCGTCTCTCTCTCTCTGCTCTCTCTCATCTCATCTCTCTCTCTCTCTCTCTCTCTGCTCTCCCTCTCTCACTCTCTCTCTCTCCCCTCTCTTCCTCTCTCCTCTCTCCCCTCTCCCCTCCCTCCCTCCCTCCCTCCCTCCCTCCCTCTCTCCCCCATCTCTATCTCCCTCTCCCTCTATCCCTCTCCCCCTTCTCTATCTCCCTCCCTCCCCTCCCTCTCCCTCTCCCTTCTTCCAGGAATCAAAACCCACGGCACAACACAGGCTATTTCAGCAGGATGGAAACGATGGGACACCCAGGGGAGATTTGGGGGGAAGAACACAAGGGGAGTGGGCGGGGTGGGCGGGGGCAAAGGGCGGGGCGTGCATGGATAGAAAGTGACAGGGGCCAAGTAGACAAGGGTGACGTGCCTGCGTGTAGGTGGAATGACGTGGACGTGTAGGTGGCGCGGTTAAGGAGGTGGAGGATGAACTTTGACTTACACGCATTCCTGATTGGTGTGTGCACATGGGGGCCGGCCGCGTTGGTGTGTACGTGTAGGTGTAGGAATGCTTACATAGTTTTTTAGTAGAGAAGAGGAAGGAGTGAGGAGATTGAGGATGTCGTGGGAGGGAGAATAACGCGTTTGAGATTTGTGAAAAAAAAGTGGGTTTGGATCAGTGATTTAGCTGAAGGAGAGAACAGAAGAGAGAGAGAGAGGAGAGGAGAAGGGAGAGGAGAGAAGGAGGGAGGAGGGAGAGCAGAGAGAAGGAAGAGAAGAAGACAGGAAAGAGAGAGAGAGGGAAAGAAAATGAGAGAGTACAGACTGGCGGGAAAAATCAAGAGGAAGTCGCAGACATACAAACGTTCAAGGAACTGGCCACACAAGAATGCCATGAATCTCCCTCCCTCTCCCTCCCTCCTCCCCCTTCCCCCCCCTTACCCCTCACCCTCTCCCTCGCCTTCCCCTTCCCCCCTCCCCACCCTCTGCCTACTCCCCCGCTCTCTCCTTCTCCCCTCCTTTCTTCTTCTCACCCCTCCCCCCCCCGCCCTCCCCTCCCCCTCCCTCCCCCTCCCCGGACGCGCCCACCGCCCACCGCCCAGAGTCCCTCGGCGCGACGAATGTGCGCCTTGAGTAAGCTGCGTGTGCGCGAGAGGCCACGGGCGTGCCACACACCTGGTTTTAGCCCTCCTTAATTAGGCGGCGGCGCTACACCCGGCCGTGCGACCGCTCCGCGCCCGCGAGTAGCCCGCCGCCACACCCCTTCCCCCCCCTCCCCCTCAACTGCCATCCTCATCCTCCCCCCGTCTCCATCCCCCCTACCCTATTATTTTTGATTTTAATTATTAAATTATATTATATATCGTTGTGTTAGTAATGTTGTTGTTGTTGTGTTGTTGTGTGTTGTATCGTGTTTTGTTGTTTTTGTTGTGTATTATATGTAATAATATTATTAATTATATTAATTATTATATAATTGGTTTGTTGTTATTAGTTTATATGTTATATAATATTTTTATTATTATTATTATATATATTATATTAATTAATAGTAGTCGTAATTCGAGTCGTAAAGAAGCATAGTAAGTAGTTAGTAGTACAGTATAAAGATAGTAATATGAAGGACCTAATCGTAGCAAGTAATATTTGTTATTATATATAGTTGTTATTATTAACTTTCATTAATAGGCACTAGCTTCAAACTCGTTTACTTAGTTCCTTATAATGCCTACACAAGAGAAGGGAAAAGGAGGAGAGAGGAAGAGAGGGAAGGAGAGGAGAGGAAGGGTAAGATTCGGGCAAGAGAGGGAGAGGAGAGGGCAGAGGGAGAGGAGAGGAGAGGGAGGGAGAGAGGGAGAAGGGAGAGAGGAGAAGAGAGAGAGAGGAGAGAGAGAGAGAGAGAGAGAGAGAAGAGAAGAGAGAGAGAGAGAGAAGAGAAGAGAGAGAGAGAGAGAGAGAAGAGAGAGAGAGGAGAGAGACGGAGAGAGAGAGGAGAAGGAGAGGAAGAGAGAGGAGAGAGCCGAAGGAGAGAGAGAGAGAGAGAAGAGAGAGAAGAGAAGAGAGAGAAGGAGAGAGCGACCGAGAGCGAACGAGGAGAGAGAGAGAGCGAACGAGGGAGGAGAGAGCGAAAGAAGCGGAGGAGGGAGAGAGCGAACGAGCGAGGGAGAACGAACGAGAGAGGGAGAGAGCGAACGAGGGAGAGGCGAGAGAGGAAGAGCGAGGAGAGAGAGAGCAACGAGAGAGGGAGAGAGCGACGAGAGAGGGAAGACGAACGAAGAGAGGAGCGAACGAGCAGAGGGAAGAGAGCGAACGAGAAGAGAGAAACGCGAACGAGGGAGAGAAGCGAACGAGAGAGGGACAGAGCGAACGAGAGAGGAGAGAGAGAGAGAGAGAGAGAGAGAGAGAGAGAGAGAGAGAGAGAGAGAGAGAGAGAGAGAGAGAAGAGAGAGAGAAAGAGAAGAGCAAAAGGGCCCGTCATGCGCATACATTACCTGTGGACCTTATTGCCTCTTGGCCCGCTGAGCACACACTCCACTCGCTCACTTTATGTACACTTTCTGTACACTTGACGGACGTTATAAACACTTGAAACCTCGCGCCCGACCTTCCTTATATGGGCGTGACACATGCGGAAGGCCTACCCGCCGCCCATCCGTCTCCCTCTCGCCGCCCACGCCTCGCCCCGCCCGTCCCAGAGCCCCGCCATCCGTCACTCAGGCCGCGCTGTCCATCCACGTTCCATCTCGGCCTATCGGGGTCACGTGGCTATTCATTTTATGGCTAATGAAGGACCGGGATTGATGATTGCGTCTGTTCTGCGTGATTCGGATCCCACCAAAAGAGCGTTCGGACATCGTTTGTTCCGCCTGGAAGGCCTTGTGCGATTTGTTTTCTTTCGTTTGGCTTCCGCGCCCGGATAGGCTTTTCGCAGGCTTGTGCTTTTGTTTGTTCGTTTGTTCCGCCCTGGATAGGCTTGTGCTTTTGTTTCTTCGTTGTTTACGTTCCGTTGTCTGACCTGCGGGGAAACGTTCCTCGTCCACGTTCATCCATCCGGTTCCCAGTCTCGCGTCTCCTGGTTTGCCGCGCATTCTTTCGCTATCTTTATCTGTGTTTCTCGTCTCTATCAGGAGAAGTAAGTGCCAAATTTGCAGCCCGGATAAATATAAATGTCAGCGGAGATTTATCGCCAATGTAATTTTTATCAGCTCGCGAGTACAATGCACTCTTTATCGCGAGAACGAATTTGACGCCCATTTTTTTTTTTTTTCGTTGGCGCGGTGTCGGTGTCGCTATTGCGGAGTCCTTTTAGAGTTCGCTTCTGCCTTTTTTTTTCCCTCCTCCTCCTGCCTCCTCCTCCCTCCTCCTCGTCCCCTCTCCTCCTCCCTCCTTCCTCCTGCTCCTCTCTCCTCCTCTCCCGCTCCTCCTCTCTTCCCTCCTCCTCCTCCTCCTCCTCGCTGTCGCGCCTCCGTCAGCCCCGCGCGCCATTCTTCGGATGTTTTGGTCTTGCTTGGTCTTCGGCGGTCGTCAGTCAGCATTTGCATGGGGCTGGACGGCGGCCCTGAGTGCTGAGGTCTCTCTCTCTCGCTCTCTCTCGCTCTCTCGCATCTCTCGCGCTTCTTCTCTTTTTTTTCCTTTTCTCTCCCTCTCTCCTCCCTCTCTCTCTCTCTCTCCTCCTCTCTCTCGCCTCTCTCTCTCTCTCTCTCTCTCTCTCCTCTTTCTCGCTCTCTCTCTTCTCTCCATCTCCTCTCTCTCTCTCTCATCTCTCCTCTCTCTCTCTCTCTCGTCTCTCATCTCCTTTCTCTCCTCTTACTCTCTCTCATTCTCTCTCCTATCTCTGCTCGCTTCTCTCAATCCTCAGATGCTCCTCTTCCTCCCTCTCCCTCTCCTCCCGCTCCTCCATGTCTCCCGACCCTCTCCGCTCACCCCATTTCTCGTACTCTTTCTCCTCTCTCTCCCGGCTTCCACTGGCTCCTCCCCTCAGCCCCATTTTCCAATCCCGCGCCAATCGCCGTTCAGCTTCTCTCCGGCATCGAGAGCAGCAGGGCCACTAATCTAGACCCTTTCAACGAATCTCGCTCTAGGCCATCCCTACTAATAAGACAAATGCATTAGCCCGCTGGCGGTACAGGATGCTTAAGACCTAAACGGACGTAGAGCGTCCGCGGGACCAACCGCGAACCCGGCAGCCCCCGACGCACAGAATCAGTGGCACAGTAAGATAGCATTCAGCAGCCCTCGGCACCAATACCCTCAGAGCGGAACCCCATCCTCTTCATATTCTTCTTCCTCAATTTCTACGCTCTCTACTGTCATCCTCACATCCTCATACCTAGTCGCTTACCTCAACCTCCCTAGGAGCTACTAGGAACTGACAACTAGAGCCGACGAAGCTGTGAATTGGCAGGAAAGACGCATGGCTGAGAGTGTATTATTGCAGATTCTCATAATAGAGCGTCTGATGTCGCGCCTCGTCCTCCACCTGCCAACTTCTCTCATCCAAATCCTACGCCTCCCTCTCTCCGCACTCCGCTCCATCCATTCCCTCCTCTCCTCCTCCTCTCCGGAAAGGAAAAGGAGAATGACAAAAGCATAGCAACAGTATGAATACAAATAGATACACCAAGTAAATTAGATAATGAATAGAATACGATGATTGCCGCCGCCCGGGCTGCCCCCACACACCCCCACCGCCAGCCACGAATAGATAGATATTGCCGCCACGCCCCGCCTGCCCCACCCTCCCAACCCACCGACACCCCGAATAGAATAGATGAATTGCGCTGCCACTCCGCCATCCCCCCTCCCACCACCCGCAAGCGACTTCGGTCGTTGGGTTGCGAAGTATCAGCAAAATTTTCTTGGGGAACAATTCCGCTTCTTTTCCTTTCCGGCCGCGTCGAGTGATAGCGAGCGGTGCATTTCCGTTGCGCGTGAACGGAGAGGGAAAGAGCCACTTTCGCTCCACAAGTTCTTATGTATTAGTTTTTTTGTTTCTTCGTGAGAATGTTTTATGGGTGAGAAGCCAGGGGAGCGATATAGTGTGAAAGTTTAAAAGGTTGATGGAAGTTGAGTTAGGTGATGAGTGAGATTGTGAAATGCAATGTTAATAGGGTAGTGGATGGGAGGTGATGAAGATAAGGGGTGAAGGTAGAATTGTAAGGGTATTAGGCAGTAGTATAAGTATTTGTGAGTGGATGAGTTGGTGATTTAAGTGAGGAGGACGGATTTATAGTAGGACCTGATCCGTTTTCTGTTTTGTTTTTGTTTGGAACCGAGAAGGAGGAGGGATGGAGAGAGAAAAGAGATAAAGCACAGAAATTTTTTTTAATATTTATTTTCATTTATTTTCTTAATGTCATTGCACTTGAAGAAAATGGTGGCAAAACCTATCCTCACTTCTGTTTATCTTTCGTTTTAATTCTCGAGACGAAAAAAATGAGATAATTGAAAGGAGAGAAAGAGGGAAAGAATAAGAAGAGACTGGCAAGTTATTTATTTATTTTTACTGGCTTTGCGTTTCAACCAGAGGATGAAGATTACACAAAGCTTTCTCACTTCTTCCTTCTTTTGCTCTGTTTACTGGGAGAGAGAGAGAGAGAGAGAAAGAGAAAGAGAAAAGAGAAAAAAGAGAAAGAGAAAGAGAAAAGAGAAGAAAGAGAGAGAGAGAGAGAGAGCAGAGAGAGAGAGAGAGAGAGAGAGAGAGAGAGAGAGAGAGAGAGAGAGAGAGAGAGAGAAGAGAGAAGAGAAAGAGAAAGAGAAAGAGAAAGAGAAGAGAAAAGAGAAAGAGAAAAGAGAGAAGAGAAGAGAAAAGAAGAAAGAAATAGAAAGACGGAGAGGAAGAGAAAGAGAGGTGAGAGACAAACAAGGATAAAGTAGCTGGAGAGAAACAAAAAACTAGACAAAGGAAAAGAGCAGCCAATTAGATAACCCAGACAGACCAACAAAGAAAAAAGAGCAGAGAAAGAACCAGTGAGAATAAGCCAGGGCGTCGCGGGCGCCAGGAGAGCCGCGCGGGCGTGCAATCGGCCGACGCGGTCTCCTTGCACGCGGGCGGGGGCGGGGCAGCCAGGTCGCGCCCGCTGCAAATGGGCCGCCTTATCGAGGGGCCGAGGAGGCGGTTAGGGCGTCGGGAAGGAGGGCGCGAGGCGGTGGGCGTCTCTCGAAAGATGTTGTTGTTGTCCGTGTGGGCGCGGTGGGCGTTGTCCTCTCGCGGGCAGGCTGATGGACGGTATCTCCCCCCCCCCCTCCCTCCCTCCCCCCCCCAACCCACAGCCTCACCCTCGTCCTCACCCCCTGTCTCTGTGGCCTTTATAATCCCCCCTCCCCTGCCCCTCCCCGTACCCCCCCATACCCCCACTCTACACCTGCCCATCACAACCCCCTCCCCTTCCCTCCTCCCCCCTCCCCTCGGCGTCTCCTTGTCCTCCCGCGCCACCTGCTTCGTCTTCCTCTTCCTCTTCCTTTAAAACACCTGTGCGCCCCTTCTAAAGGCGCTCCGTAGGCGTGGGCGGTGGCGAATGGGCCTCGGAGTGTGGGCGTGAGTGTGAGGGACGAGTGTGCGGGTGAGTAAGGAGTGAGAATTGTGAGAATCTCGAGGAGGACCGTTGCGTGAGGGCCGAGTGCGATGACGCCCGAAAATAACCGTTGGATGGGAATACGATTCCCTCTCGCGAGTAATGTGGGCGTGAGTGGGAATAGGAGTGTGAGTACTGTGTGTGAGTACTGTGAGTGTGAGTGGTTGAGTGTGAATGCGAATATGAGTGTGGGTGGTGAACTAGAGAGCCGAGTGTAAGTAGTGGCTGTGAACGCCCTGCTGGTTGTGATGAACAAAATGAACTCTTTCCTTCTGAGTCCCGAAAGTAGGTACTAGAAATGAGTTCTATGGATGAGGGAGAATTATGAGCGATGAATATGAATGTAAAACCAGAAAATGAGCCCCAGGAATGGGTTCTAAGAATGAGTGGAAAGTAAGAGTGGGTATCATTTCGGAGTTTCAGATACGTGTGTGAATATGAGTGTGGATATAAGTACCAAGTATGAGTCCCAGGCGTGGATGAAGAAATCCTGAAGGCGTGGAAATGAGTCCTGTGAGTCCCAGGCGTTGGAAATGAGTCTGAAATGAGTCCTGGATGAGTCCCAGGCGTGGAAATGAGTCCTGAATGAGTCCCAGGCGCGGAAATGGAATGAAGGAAATGAGTCCTGAATGATCCCAGGCCCCCAGAAATGAGTCCTGAATGAGTCCCAGGCGCGGAAATGAGTCCTGAGTGAGGCCCAAGAGTCCCGAGGCGAGGAAATCCCCGCTCGTGGATATGAGTCGCGAATGCGAGTCCCGGGCGTGGCGACGAGGACCGCGCCGAGTCCCGAGCGCGAGTCCGGGGCGAGGCGGACGCAGCGAGTGTGGGAGCAGCGTTGTCGAGTACTGTCATCCTCCTCCTCCTCCTTCTTCTTTTCTTCTTCTTCTTTCTTCTTCTTCTTCTTCTTCTCCTTCTCCTTCTCCTTCTCCTTCTCCTTCTCCTCTCTTCTCTTCTCCTTCTCCTCTCCTTCCTCTCTTCTTCTCTCCCCTCCCTCCTCCTCCTCCTCCTCCTCCTCCTCCCTCCTCCTCCTCCTCCTCCTCCTCCTCCTCCCGCGTCGCAGAATGACAAGTGGATTTTCCTCAGAAGTGGCACGGTTTTCTTCCTTTTTTTTTTTTTTTTTTTTATTCAGTTTCTGTCTTTCGGACGTGTCATTTTTTCTTATTTATTGGGGTTACCTTTTATGGCTTTTTTTTTTTTTTTTTTTTTTTTTTTTTGTGCTCGAGGCGAAAGGAAGTGTTTGATTGAATTCCAGAGGGAGGCGGGGGGGGGGGGGGGAGTGAGGTAATTCTTGGCGCCGCTGGAGTGTGACTCATGTCGCCGGGGGGGGGGGGCTTCCTGTTATGGAAGAAGGAGGAGGAGGAGGAGGAAAGGTGATGATAAAGGAGGAGGAAAAGGGGGGGTTGAGAAGGACGAGGAAAGGTGATGATGAAGTAGGGGAAAAGGAGGAGAAGAAGAAGAAGAAGAGGAAGAGGAAGGAAAAAAGGGAGGGTTTAGAAGAAGAAAGAGACGAAGAGGAGGTAGGAAAGCGCCGAGAAGCCGTGGGCGGCGGGGGCGGGCGGGCGGGCGCCCAAACCCGTCGGCCTTAAGCTCTCGCACCTCATGCCTCGCCCTCTGTGTTTAGATGACGGCGGCCGTTTTAAGGCGGTCAAAACACACCTGTGGGTTCTGGTATCACCCCCTCCCCTCCTCTTTACCTCCCTTATTCCCCTTATTATCCCCTTTCCTCCCTCTCCCCTCTCCACCTCCTTCCCTCCTCCCTCCCTCCCTCCTTCGCCCTCCCTTCTCCACCTCCCTCCCTCCTTCGCCCTCCCCTTCTCCTCCCTCCCTCCTTCGCCCCTCCCTTCTCCTTTCTCCACCTCTGCCTCTAACCCTTATATAATGGCACCTGGCAACCGCTTTTTCACGCGCTGTAAAAATAATTGTCATTTTGATTTGACACATTTTTTTCTGTCCCGTGGCATGGAATAGAGAAATAAAAGTTTAGCTCGCGAATTTAATCATGGAGAGTGGAGTATTTCTCCTTCCCTCTGCCCCCTCCCCTCCCCTCCCCCTCCCTCGCCCTCACGTCTCACTACTCTCTTTCCCCTCTCCCCTCCTCTCTTCCCTCTCTCCCCCCTCCTCTCTTTCCCTCTCCTCCTCCTCTCTTTCCCTCTTCCCCCTCCTTTCTTTCCCCTGCCCCTACCCCTCCTCTCTGCGCCCCTGTCCCCTCTCGCGCCGTCCTCTTCTCTTTATCTTCTCTCTCGCTATTTCCCTTTTCCTTTACCTCCTCTTCCTTCCCCATATCTACCCTTTCCTTCCATCCTGTCCCCATTTACCTCAGTCTCTCTTTCCACTTCTCTTTTTCGCTTGCTCCTTTCCCTTTCCCTTTCCTTACTATTCCCCTTTCGCTTCCTCTTTTCCCCTTTCCCATCCTCTCCCCTTCTCCTTCCCAATCCCTCCCTTCCCCTTCTCCCCTCCCTTCCCTCCCTTCCCCCTCCCTTCCCTTCCCCAACTCCATTCCCTCCTCCCTTCCCCCTCCCTCCCTTCCTCCTCCCCTTCCCCTTCCCAATCCCCTCCCTTCCCCAACTCCCCCTCCCTCCCCTCCCAACTCCAACCTCCCCTTCCCCACCTCCCTCCCTCCCTCCTCCCATCCCCAACTCCATCCCCCTCCTTCCCCTTCCTCCTCCACCCCCTCCCTTCCTCCTCCCCTCCCCTTCCCCCCCTTCCTTCCCCTCTCTTCCCCTCCCTTCCCCCTCTTTCCCCACCTCCACCCCCCCCTACCCTTTCCCCGACGGCACAAATAGGCACGACGGCGGCCCAGCAAGCACGCGAGAGGCATCACCCTAAATGGAACCCAAATCCCAGGTTGCAAGAGGCAGCATTGTTGCAACCCAGGGAAGGTGGGAGGGAGAGAGGGAGGGAAAGGGAGAGGGGAGGGGGGGAGAAACGATAGGAGGAGGAAAGGAAGGAGGGAGAGATGGGAAGGAACTGAGAGGAGAGAAAGAAAATAACAAAGAATAAAGGAGAGAGGGAGAGGAGGAGGATAGTAATAAGAACATTAATAATAATAATAATAATAAGAAGAAGAAGAGGGGAGGGGATAAAATAATAGAAAAAGGGAGGGGAAATGGCATGGAGGCAGGAGAGGAGGCAGTAAAGACGGAGGAGGAGAGTCGGTTAGAAAGAGGAGGGGAGAGGACTGGGCAAGGGGGGGGGAGGGGAGTCCGTCAAAACCTGAATGTGGAAGATTTTGCTCCTTTTTACGACCTGTCGCGAGGCGGAGGCTGATGTCCCTGAATTATTCTTGTTTTTTTATTTATTCTATCTTTTTTTTAGCGCGATTCGTTATTGCTGTTGCATTATGGTTATCGTCGTCGTCATCGTCATCGGACTCGTCATCTTTGCTTTTATCTTCACCTTCATCAGTGTTATCTCTATTATTATAATTCATAATTTCATAGGCCTTTATTAACGGTTATTATGGCCATTGCCTTTCGTTATTATTTTAGATACCATTTCGAACTCATTTCGGCGTCTGAAGATGTGCATAATTTCCCGCCTCGTCTGAAACGCATAAAAATCAAGAAATATTTGTCGCTTGTCCGGGAAAGGGTTCCGAGTTGCTCCTCCGCGCCTTGTTGGGTCATATCTCGCGCTCGTGGGCGGGGTCAGGTCAAAGGGCACGCGGGCGTAGTAACTCCTCCTAGAGCAACAACACCCTTATGTGTGTATATGGGCGAGCGTACTGAGTCGGGCTCGCTTGGGTACGCGGTGGCACAGAGAGGGAGGGAGGGGAAGAGGGAGAGGGAGAGGAAAGAGGGAGAGGAGGGGGATGAGGGAAGGGAGGAGGGGAAGGATGAGGAGAGGAGGGAGAGGGAGAGGGAATGAGGGAAAGGGGAAGGATGAGAAAAGAGGGAGAGGGGAAATGGGGAGGGATGAGAGAAAGAGGGAGAGGGAAGTGGGAAGGATGAGGAAGAGGGATAGGGAGGAGAGGGAAGGATGAGGGAGAGGAAGAAAGAAAGATAGTGAAAGAAGAAGCTGTATAGGTTGAAAAATAAACATTGATAAATACATACAAATAGTACTTACATAAATGAATAATTAGAGAAATGTACGGTGATGGGGAAAGAGATGTACAGGTATGTAAACTGATAGACAGGTAGATACAGTGTTACCAAGAGGAATATATTGAGGGTGAATGATAGGTTTAGCGGCATGTCGCGAAATGAAAGAAAAATGTGGTTGGTACAAAGAAAATGTATGTGATGGAATACGGCCGCGTGCTGGTCAGGGGGGGGGGGGGAGTGTATGTGTGTGCGGATTGAAAAGATATGATGCTGGGTTAGTGAGGATCGCAAATTATGTGCGAACCGTTTAATCGTTCTTGCGATGGCGATAACGAGCGTGGCAAATTCCGCGGCAACTCATCAGCTGCAACTCCGCGCGGACATCCCCTCCTCCCCTCCCTCCTCTCCCTCCCTCCTCTCTCCTCTCCTCCTCTCTCTCTCTCCTCTCCTCCTCTCCTCTCCTCTCCTCTCCTCTCCTCTCTTCTCCTCTCTCTCCTCTCCTCTCCTCTCCTCTCCTCCTCCCTCCTCCCTCCTCCCACCCATGCAGCGAGGTTTGACACCTGTTCCGCCCTCACTGTGGGTGGCTTGTACGCTGTCGGCAGGTAGGCAGGCAGCCCGCCCACCCGCCCGCCGCCATCTGTATAAGGCCAGACGGACGAGACTCACTCACTCGCTCACAATGAGAAGCTGCGCAGACTCACCCACTCACTCACTCACTGCCTCCCTCGCACGTGGCCCTCTCCGCGCCTCCCCTCTCCTCCCTTCTACCCCTCTCCCTCCCCTTCTACCCCTCTCCCTTCTACACCCCCTCTTCTCTCCCCTCTCCCTCTCTCCCCGCCCACGACCTCTCTTGACCTTCGCTCCTCACACGCCGCCACTTTTTAATCATGATGGATCCGCTGATATGACACCGGATCGTGGCGGCGGCGAGGTGGGGGGAGGGGGGGGAGGGGGCAGGGGTGGGGGAGGGAGGGTTCCTTGCGGGGATGAGAGAGAGAGAAAGGGAAAGGGAGAGGAAGAGGGAGGGTGATGGAAGAATAAGAGAGAGGGGAATGAAGGAGAAGGGAGAGAAAAAGGCAAAGGGAATTTAAGGAGAAGAGAAAAGGTGAATCGGTGTGAGGATGGAGTAAGGAAGACGAGGAGGGCGTGAGGAAGGGTGAGGAAGGGGCGCGAGTGTGACAGGTGCGGTGGCCGACGTGACGGGCGCTGACAGGTGCTGACGGCTGACGCGACAGATCGAGTAACACTTCCCTTCCTTCCCTCACGTCGGATGTCAGCCCTCTGGAGGTGTCGGGCGTCAGTCCTGCTCGTCTGGGGATGAAGGGGGGGGGGGGCGGAGACGAAGATGGAAAATGGGCGGGATTGAAAGCGGAATGGAGGGGCGTGGGCGTGCACGGGAGGCTGGGGAGGGCGTCCGGGGATGACTGGAGATGGGCGTGCGAGGGGAGGGGTGAGGGAGGCTGGAGACGGTTGTCCGGCGGAGGGGGGAGGGGGTGGAGGGAGGGAGATGGGCGTGGCGGAGGGGGGGAGGGGGTGAGGGAGGCTGAGATGGGCGCGCGAACTACCGACGAGGGTGACGAAGCGGTCGAGATACCACTGGGGCGTCGGCGTGAGGAAGGCTGATGGATGGCAAGCGGAATCGGGCCTTAAGGAGGAGGGGCTGGGTCACGTGATCAGGCTGGCTCTCGAATGCGGCCCGCCTCCTCCGCGTTGGGGAGAGAGAGAGAGGGGGGGGGGGGCGAAGAGTGGGAGAAAATGGGTGGGAAATGACACGAGAAAGACTGAGGGCAGGCTGAGGGAGCGCTGCTGTTGTTTTTGTTTTGTTGTTGTTGTTTTGTTGTTGAGCCTGCTGTTGGTTGGTTCCTTCTCGATCGTCTTCGGAGGGAGTCCTACGGGATCTCTTGCTCTACGAGGGTATCGCAGGATGACGAACTGGGCCGAAGAGACGCCCAAAAACCGACGTTCTGGGCCCCAGACGCCCGCAAACCCACAGAGACCCCCCACAACCGTCGCATACAGAGACGACCTGCACACCCACACCGCCCACGAGACCGCCCATTCCCGCAACGACCCACACTGACCCCCCCCTCCCAGCGCCACCGAGACCGCCCGCCCCCCAACGAGGAGGTCCCGACGCCCTTTCATTGAGACTTCAAAAGCCTCAGAAAAAAAAAAAAAAAAATCAGAAGACTCACATCCGGGTCTTCCTTCCGAGGGATGAATGCACGCCGATCGGTCTGCGGTTGGATTCGGTTTTCCGGCATCGTTTAAAGACAATTGGTAGTGTGCGTGTGTGTGTGTGTGTGTGTGTGTGTGTGTGTGTGTGTGTGTGTGTGTGTGTGTTGTGTGCGTGTGTCTGTGTCTGTGTGCGTGTGTGTGTCTGTGTGTCCGTGTGTACGTGTATGTGTATGTACGTGCTAGTGTGTGTGTGTGTGTGCGTGTGTTTCGTGTGATGCGCTGATCGTGGTAGCGGCTGCGGGCTGCCGACTCCTCTGCTGTGGCGCCCCGCTGTGGCTCATTAACTGCGTGTTCTGTGGGCCGATGATGGAACGCCCGCCCCCTCTGCTACCCCCTCCCTCCCCCTTTGACTCCACCCTCACCCCCGCCCACGTCAGTGCCGCCGCCCGCGCTGACGGTGTGCTGACTCTTGCTCGCGCTCTCTCCTGGGATCGTGCTGACCTGACCTGGCCTGCTGACCTTGCCTCTGCTCTGAGATGGATACTTGACCCTTCCTTGTGTTTCTTTTATTGAGTGTATGTCATGTTTATACTTTTATGCTTTTCGTTCCTCTCCTCTCTCTCGCTCTCGCTTTCTCTCTCTCTCTCTCGTCTCTCTCTCTCTCTCATCTCTCTCTTCTCTCTCTCGTCTCTCTCTCTCTCCTCTCTCTCTCTCTCTCTCTCTCTCTCTCTCTCTCTCCCCTCTCTCCCCCTCCCCTCCCCTCCCTCTCCTCCCTCCCTCCCCTCCCTCCTGCCCTCCCCTCTCTCCCCTCCCCCTTCTCTCCCTCCTCCGTCCCCACCCCCTCCCTCTCTCCTCCCTCTCTCCCCCCCTCCTCCCCCTCCTCCTCAAGACGCCCTCTGAAGCCGTGTCGTGAGCGGCCGAAACGACACGCCAAAAAGCCTATTTATCTCGCCTAGTGCCGTTGATCCAGGTCCCCTCCTTCCCCCCCCTCCCCCCCCTCTCCTCATGGCCCTCCATACCTGCTTCTGGCGATGGGTTTGCTTCTCTTCGTCCTCTCTTCTCCTTCTTGTTCTTCTTCGTCGCCGTCTGTTTTTTTTTTCCGTCTTGCTCGTTCTTATTATTGACCTTCTCTTCTCTTCGTGCTGCTCCTCGTCCTTCTCCCTTCTCCTCCATCTCTCTGTTCATCCCTCTTCTCCTTTTCTTCATCCTCCTACCTCCTCCTCATCCCCACTCCATCTCTCCCTACTTCCTCTTCTTCCTCCACCTCCTCCTTTTCTTCCTCCACCACTACTCCTCCTCCTCCTTTTCCTTCTTCACTACTCCTCCTCCTCCTCCTCCACCAACACTACCTCCTTCTCTCTTGCACCTCCTCCACACTACCCTCCTCCTCTTCCCTTTCTCCTCCTCCACCACCCTCCTCTTCCTCCTCCACTTCTCCTTCTCCTCCTCCTCCTCCTCCTCCCTTCCTCCTCTCCTCTCCTCTCTCTCCTCCTCCTCCTCTTCCTCCTCCTCCTCTCCTTGCACCTCCTCCTCCTCCTGCACTCCTCTCCTCTCTTCCTTCTCCCCCACCACTCCTCTCCTCCTCCTCTCCTCCCACCTGGCACCTACAGGTGGCGAAGGCCGCGGGCCAAGCGCTATTAACAGGCGCAAAAAAAGGCGTAATTCGAACGAGTCGGACGGTGAAATCTGGCGTTCCGGGCGAGTGCGTCCGAATGGCATGATTTATCCAGCGGTTCGAACGGGACAAAGAGGCGCTTGCTCTGCTCTCGCGGGATGACGGGATTCGGACTGGGGGTTGGCTGGCGGGTTATTCTGTGGGAGCGGGGTTTATTCTCTCCTTTTAATGGGTCTGTTTTATTCCGTACTTCCGTGTTGTGTCAGGTTTCGTTTTTTTTTCTCGAAAGGGTATGGCTGCAATGGAGGTATTTGCATGTTCGGATTGACGGTGTGTTTACGGGCGCGATGGCGTTGCTTCTTTCATCTTCGTTGAATTATTTTTTTTTG
This sequence comes from Penaeus vannamei, assembly GCF_003789085.1. Lineage (NCBI taxonomy): Eukaryota > Metazoa > Arthropoda > Malacostraca > Decapoda > Penaeidae > Penaeus > Penaeus vannamei. Next base: position 266,290 of record NW_020869963.1, on the reverse strand, counting down.
CCATTTGGAGTATATAATGCCATTTTTTTTGTTTTCCTAAACTGTATTTAGATCTAGATCAGCTGCATACTTTCAAGTTCATTCCAATTCAGACTCTCTCGACGTGTGCTTTGAAAACCCGCCGCTAGATGGAACTCTTCCTTTTTTGGCGCGAAAAAAAGTGTAGCGGATTTATTCAATGCGATTTTTTTTATTCGTCCTTTTCCCCTTTTTTTTGTTGCAAAGTGGCAGCCGGTGTTTATAGCCAAGGTCGCCGGCGTGGACGACGTCTGGGATAAAACCGGGGTGGGTTTCTGGGATAAGATGATCTGTAAAGTACCCGAGTGTCTTGTAAATAAGGGAGCGCGGCGGGAGGTTGCCGCCGGGTGCGCTTGTCGCGCGGCGCTTTTTTCTTGGCGCTGCGGGTGATGGATTTATTGCATTAATTGCAATGGATACTGCTGTTATTATTTCATTAGTATTGTTGCTGTTATTTTATTATCATTACTACTACTACTTCCACTACTGCCACTACTACTGCTATTAGTATTACCGTTACAATTACAGTCGCCATTTCTGTTTCTTCAAAGGACAAGGTTGAAGCCAGGTTATCTCGCATATCTTTGATAAGGGGCAGGTTGGGGGAGGAGAGCGGGGGGGGGGAGGGTCCAGAGAAAGAGAAATGGAGGTCAAGTGAGCCATATAACAGGTGAAGATTGCGACCCGCGATAATTTATGAGGGATAAAAAGGCTGCAGGGCTTGGTTTATGAGGCAAGAGTGAGGCATTCACGCTGCCCGTTTTATGAGGAGGTCGAATGGGGGCACTCATACCGGGCGGGCATTCGGGAGGGCAAGCTGAGGAGGGGATTGGCAACACCGGCCCGACTGCAGGCATCCCGCGGCTTAGTCACAGGCTTGTTTTATGAGGACGGCGCATGAGGTACTCAAGCTAGCTACAGGCCGGC
>NW_020869963.1:255345-262845 GCF_003789085.1 Penaeus vannamei | reverse complement strand
CCACCACTCCTCGTTGCCCCCTCCCCCCCTCCCCTTCTATATTCTCCTTCCCCCTCGACCAGGAAACCGCCTTCCTTCCCGGCTCCCTTCTCTTCCCTCGTCCCGCCCGGTCCCCTTCTTTTCTCCTTCCCCTCCCTATATCTCCCCACCCTCGCTCTTCCCCTCCCCACCGGCTCTCTCTTCCTCCCCCCACTCTCCTCTTCCGCCTCCCCCTCTTTGTCCTTCTTTCTCTTCCCCCCTCACCACCCTTCCTTCTGCCGGCCGGCAGTTAGGTATGAAAGGTCCAGAAGGAGGAGGAGGAAGAGGAGGAGGCTTTTCCTCCGAGAGCTAAAAGGTCCGGGGGTTTTCCGAGTTGGCTTCTCGTGCTGGAAAGGCAAGAAACCCCGATCGAAACCAGAGCTAAACTCGCCCGTTAAAAAGTAACGTCACGAGATTTGTTTAGGTTGGTTATGTGGGAGAGAGAAATAGTAATATACTGATCAGGAATGGATTAATTGCGGTTCTTGGTCTGTGAGTTATGGATAAATGGAACATATACGTGACCAAGATTAGGAGAGAATATAAAAAAAAAAAATAGGTACCAGAAGCCGACTTCAGTAATTAATATATACTAATTGAGAAAAAGTAAGTCTGTGGTATATACGGGTTCACGAATCCAAATAGTAAGGCGAAAATAAAAAAAATAATGATACGTGGTTCAGTAAGAAAATATAGTCTAATTGAAAAAAATAAGGTTTTGTGTTTATAATAGAAAAGGAGTGTCCATGGTCTTCGCGTCCAAAAAATATAGTTACCCGCCGTTAGAGAAAACAAAAAGGTTTTTTATTGATTAGGCCGTTTCAGTGCTCTTCGGTCCGAAAAAAAAAATAATTATTCGCCTTAGAAAACGAAAAGGGTTTTCATAGCGGAAAGCGGTTTCAGGGACCCTCAGCCGCCCGCCTTAGAAACGACAAGGTTTCGGTGAGGCTGCGTGGCGATTCCCAGCGGTGCGGGCGGGAGGTTGCATTGCTAGAGGCCGCCCCGGGAATGGCGCGCGAGGTGGGTGTATTTGCGCCGCGCCCATCGCCCGTTCCCGCTTTTTCTGTGTCATNTTATAAATAAGAGAGAGAGAGGGGGGGGAGGGGTAATAACAGCAAACGATGAGCTGCTATAGGGACTCGTGACTATATTTGGGGGGAACGGTCATATATATACAGGGTTTGTGCGACGTAATAATATAAAACAGATAATAAATAATATATCAAGCGCGAAAGATAAATTTAAGTGTAGAAATGCGCAAGAAGAGAGAGAAAAAAAATTAGATCGGGTAAAAATACATTTGAAAAAGGATTTCCCTCTACTGCCAGGATGAGTCAGCAAGCCATCTCATGTATAAGAAGGGGAAAGAAACATAAAAAAGGACGGTAAATTGATAAGTAATATGCATAAATACCATTAAGAAACTGTAGAAACAACGCAATAAAACGAAAGGAATGATAAACGAAGCAAAGAAAGACGACTCTCAGGCAGACGAAAACAAAAACACGAAAGAGAAAAAAAAAACAGACAAGAATAAATAAATAAATGATAACGACAAAGTTAAAACACAGAGAAACGAAAAGGACTTTGGTCGACGCAAGCTGGCGGGAGCGAGAGATATGCAGATATATGTATATATATATACATATATAATATATACTGTATGTATATTATATATCTTATATTATGTATAATATATGTCTTGTGTGTTGGGTGTGTTGGTGGTGGTGGTGTGGGTGTGTGTTGTGTTGGTTGTTTGGTGTGTGTTGGTGTTGGTGTGTGGGTTTGTGGTGAGGTGTTGAGTGTGGTGTAGTGGTGTATTTAGGTTTATGAGGTGTGTGTTAGGTTGTGGGTGTGTGTGTTGTTTGTGGAGTGTGTTGTTTTTGTATTGGTGGATAAGTGTGTGTGGGGGTTGTGTTTGATGGTGTTGAGTGTGTTGGGTGGGATGTGTTGGTGGGGTGGGTGTGTGTGTGGTTGTGTGTTGTGTGTGTTTGGGGTTGGTATTAGTGGTGTGATGTGTGTGGAGGTGTTTATGTGTTTAGTAACATATACATATATATTTTGTATATATATATATAATATATGATATTAATATATATGTATGTATATATGTATTATATATATCTTATATATATATTATATATTAATATTATATATATAGTATATATGTATGTAATTATTGTGATGTATGTATGTACAAGACAGAGAAGGAGAGAAGCAAGAAAGAGAGAGAGAATGACTGCCCGCAATCGGGAATGCTGGCAAAACAACAGTCGACATGTTTCTGAAGCACAGGGAATTTAAAATTGTTGGATTACATATATTTCGTGAGTATGATTATTATGAAGTGTACACTTCACTTTGTTGTCTAGAGTTGGTGGCACACAACACGCACGCGCGCGCGGCACACACACGAAATGACAGACATAAGTCATAAATATAACCAATAAGAATAACCATTAATAATAATAAAAAAACTACAAACTGCTGCGGTAATAATAGTCATATCATCACAGAGAAAGGAACGCAAAATCTGCTCGATTTCCAGATTTAAAAAGCTAGATATAACGATTGTATAAACTGAATGGTGTAGTTGAAGGATAAAAGATTCCCAGCTCTTGTTTGTTTAAATTGTTTTCTCTTTTTGTATTAATATTTCTGGTCATGCCATACAATAAATAAAATAAATAAATTCCCTTTCGTAGATTCTCTCTCCCCTCTTCATCCTTTTTTTCTTCTCTCTGTTCCTGCTCTTCCTTTCCTTCTTTTAATTTCTCTTATCACTTCCTTTTTTCTCTCTCTCTATCTCTCTCCCTCTCTCTTGTCTAGTCTCTTTCTCGTCTCTCTCTCTCTCTCTAATCTCTCTCTTTCTCTCTCTCATCTCTCTCCTCTTCTCTCTCTCTCTCTCTCTCTCGCTTTCACATTGGTGTCTGGTCCTGTGGCAAGTTTCGGTGTCACATGAACACTCTGCCAGCCAGTTTGTGCGGCGGCGTGTTATCATAGGGTCGGATTTTACAATTAACGGTGTACATGACAGGCATATTCACTTCTCTAAAACATTTTGTCTCAGAATATGATTAGGATTAAGCAAAATTCAGGAGAAAGATCTCCGTTCTCTTTCCTCCTGATAAGGTCTCTTACCCGCGGAGCTCGAGGACGAGCCCTTCCCCGTCGTATTCTTGAGGCCTCACTGCTTCGAGCGTGACGTCTCGCATCGACGGAGCGCATGACTCAGTCGACAGCAGCGTGGATGTAGGTGGCGCAAATCTCTGCGGCCAAGGAGTGGAAATTCGCTGCAGAAAGGGGAGAAAGGAGGTGCGCGTCGGGCGGGGCACGTACGGGGCGCGTGGTGCGCGTGAGCTACAAGGGAAAGGAGTGCGCCTCATAGCTGGCCGCCCGCCGACTCCCAAGGTGACGTTCTAGCATGAGCTGGAGATGCTGAAGCGACTGCAGGGCGCGGGGGTGGACGCCCGTGCCCTGGCGTACAGCGAGGAGCCCTCGCCCTCCTCATTCGTAAACCTTGGGGCAAGGGAGACCTGGCCGACGTTTTTGAGTGCGCGCAGGCAGCACGAAGCAAGCTCCTCCAGTGAGCCGCTGTAAGGTTGGCGGAGGCCGTGGCGGCCGTGGCCACGCCGCCGGATTCGTCCACTGCGACCTCAAAGCCGACGCAACGTGATGGTTCAGCTGCGAGGCGCAGCAGGAGCGCCCGGCTGTGGCACAGGTGATCGACTTCGGTTTCTGGCACTGTGAGCCGGTCCGGCCAGTGACTCATTATCATATATATATATACACGTCAGAGCGACAGCATAAGAATACTGAGGCACTCTGAGGTTAACTCATATTATATATACTAGTGACGCTCAGTGATCAGATGCATCACAAGAGTCACAGCTGAGGTGACGGTCTAAAGTATTGACGACGTGGTGGGCCGTGGGCTAGTGATATTAGTCAATTGATATCACTGAGCTAATGATATCACGTGGCGGTAAGAGCATTAGAAAGGCGCTCAGTACCGGGGCCCTGCAGGCGCTGGCGGCGCGGAGCGCAGCGCCCCGAGCAAAGACTCACAGTCAGCACCCTAGCGGTCCAGTATAGATTCGTCTAGTGAATGATATCAGCTCATTCTAGAGGACATGCATATGCTGCAGGCTCATGACTGCCACTGAGCGAGATTATATAGCTGTTCGAGAGGCCTGAGTGTTAGGGTTGGGCGAGGAGAGGCGTGGAGCGGGGTGGGTGGTATGGGAAGAAAAAATTAGTAAATATTGGATGTAACGAAAAATTGAGTATGAAGGTGAAAAGATGGAAGAAAATAAGAGATATAAGGATACGAAAGTATGAGTAAGGTAAGTAGAAAGGAGAAGAAGGAAGTGTAGAAATGAGGGGCCGTGGTTGAGTTTTTAAAAAGGTGAGGAATAAATGTATAATAAAAATAATCAGAAAAAAAAATAAAAAATAAAAAAAATAAAAAAAAAAAAAAAAAATATAATATATATATATATATTATATAATATATATATAATTATGTTATATATTATAATACTATATATATAATTTATATATATAATATATATATATATATAATTATAAAATGAATATTATTAATAATATAAATATCCAAGGTAGGAGGGTGAGGCCGCAGGTCACCTGTAAGGGAGCGGAGGCCTATGTACACATCGCATCGTTCAGCTATCATGTGTGTGTGTGTGTGTGTGATGTGGTGTGTGTGTTGTGTGTGTGAATGTGTGTGTGTGGTGTGTGTGTGGTGTGTGTGTGTGTGTGTCAGTCATTAGCATGTCAAGCTAGACCACACGATCGAGTGCTACACGACAACACGTAGTGCTTGACAGTACACATGACACAGATCGTACATATGTATATATAAGTACACATATAGATATACACACATATACACACTCAACTTAACACCAAACACATCAACCACACTAGCATATCATATATATATACACACACACACACCAACACACACAATCACAAACATTATAGTTATATATTATATATAGTATATATATATAGACACTATATTATCGATACAACAGCACCACTATCAATAATAACACACACTCATATGCCACTAACAAATAACACACACACACCCACACAACATAACATGTAATATGTTAATCATATTATATATATATGATATATGTATACACATAACACAACACACTACACACACACACCACACACACCACACACACACACACACACACACATATATAATATATATATCAACATACACACACACATATATATATATATACACCAAGTATATAAATATACACACACAATATACATAATATATATGTATAGTATATACACACAATTATTAATATATATATATATATAACTATTAATATATAACATTAATGTATTAGTATGTGTGTATTCAGGTGAGGTATGAATTAACATTAGAAACATGTACTAGCAGAAACATAGTAAATAGTTTTTCTATTTTAAATACATATCACCATCATTTTTCGAAATTTAATCCTGTCAATGGCTATCGTAAGTGAAACTCGCAAATTTGACCTCTGTCACTACACGCATCTCAGCTTAACGCACTGTCACAGCAGGCTGCGAAGGGACTGAAAAACCGCGCGCAATACTGCCTGATAAGTTAATTATCCGTATCACCCACATTGATAATACAACGTCCATTACTCGCGTCGCTCCACCTAAATAATACTGTAATAATAATTTAACCATAAATAATTAATTATCCATCTTTCAATAAGTCATGACTCTTTAAAAGTATTGAGTTCCTGCTCTCACTGAATCCTTTCTAAAAATAGACGACTGAATCCCTTCTCACGTCCTATACTTAATGTTCCCTATTTAGTTGGTCGATAGCGGAATCTGGCAAGGTCAATCTTTTCTTTTAATTGACCTATTCTTAATGCTCAACACTCTTTCTTGTCCTAGAGGGATAGTCAATAGATATAGTTATCGATCATCTCCTGTAGAATAACTGTTCATCGAGATTATGTGATCATGCGCATAACATTACAATCACCTTTTATCTCATACTCTTATTGAATCTATTCTTAGCCGCACTTCAACATTCTACTGATAATCAGAAAATACACATTACGGATCACTTAGATCATATAAGTTGCTCTCATACTATTAGAATACAAGATATAATATACATCCATCCAACTTCCAAATTCCCATCCACAAATCATAACTATTGATTTCCTGAAAAACACCAAATACACATTAAATTGCATATCTATTACACCTAGAACTGAGATTAAATAAACACGAAAATGAGTATCAAAACAATCACATACACCATCTACATCAATTTACACCCATTACAATGCTATATCTAACCACCTAAATGATAATATATATCACCAACCTAATCATAATAGAGCACCTAACCAATTATACATCTAACTACACAACCTAAACTCACTATATACTATATATATATACAACTTAACATTATACAAAATACATCCAATATTCCTTTTAGTATAACTGTTTGGTCTTGTCACCACTCGCGCATACAAAGCCTCTTTACCACTGCAGAGAGACAGCTACAGATTAAACTTTATATTTCCGCTTAGCCCCTTAAATGATTATCGAGCTAAAATATACAATAGCCAATTAATATACACAGCACTATATTTAATATAAACAGAGAGGGCAATAAGAAATTTTATTACACAGATATTAGGAGTGTGTGGTGGAAGAAGATGGAAGAGAGAGGAAGAGGAACGGAGAGAGAGCGAGCACACATGCAAGGAGAGCACGATAAGAGATCAGAGAAGAAAGCGCACACAGATTGAAATGAGTAACGGAGAATCGAAATAGAGGGATGAACAGATAAAAAGAATTAAAAACTTTTAAATTCTACTGTCTGAAATATTTCACTACACTCAAATAAGTAAAAAACAAATTAATGAATATAATTCTACGTGGCACCATTTGCTCGTACATATACGGAGAGCACAGTGGAATAGATTAGATGAGGAGAAGTTAGAGAGTCAGAAAGACAAGTTACGGAGAGAGTATGGGAGTCATGAAGTTAGGAGATAGAAGAGAGAATGTATTTGAGAGTGAGTTCAATTGGAGGGAGAGAGAGAGAGAAGAGAGAGAGAGAATTAGATTAGATAGAGAAGGGAGAGAGGAGCACAGGAGCTTACGACGTAAGTATGAGATGGGAGAGAGGATAACGCCAGAGATTTAGATAGAAGTGATAAAGAGAGAGAGAGAGAGAGAGAGAAAAGAAAAGAGATGAGACGGTAGGTGAGTAAGAGAGAGAGAGAGAGAAGAGAGAGAGAGGAGAGAGAGAGAGAGAGAGAGAGAGAGAGAGAGAGAGAGAAGAGAGAGAGAGAGAGAGAGAGAGAGAGAGAGAGAGAGAGAGAAGAGAGAGAGAGAGAGAGAGAGAGAGAGAGAGAGAGAGAGAGAGAGGAGAGAGAGAGAGAGAGAGAGGAGAGAGAGAGACAG
>NW_020869963.1:240345-247845 GCF_003789085.1 Penaeus vannamei | reverse complement strand
ACACACACACACAACAACACCACACACACACATACACACCCACATACACACCACACACACGCACATACACACACATACACGTATACAACACCCATACACACACCACACCACACACATACACACACACACACACTACACACAACACATACACGCATACACACACACATACACATGCGCACACATACACACGCACGCATACACACACGCACAGTGTCTATATCATAAAAAAGAAAAAAACATGGAAATTATCAATATTCCGTATTCTAACTATTTAAAATCATCCATTTGCCTTTGAACTCATTTACTACAGGAAATGCACAGTGGACGATGAGGTTTGGCGCCCCAATTAACATACGCACATAACATACAAACCGAATTATACGTACATAACATGCGTACATAACACACAGGTCGAATTAAACTATCTATTTATAAAATGCACTTCAACGAAACTATAGATCCGACAGAAAGTGGGTCTAATTGAGGATTTTTTTTTCAAGTTCACGAGAATTTTAAAGTTTAATGCTTCATGTTTAATAGGACAGAGTTGTTATTTTGGATATATACTGACACTAATAATGATAATGATGATGACAGTGATAATAGTTGTAGGAGTAGTAGTAGCAGTAATACAGTTTTAGTAATATTAATGGTAATCATAATGATAATAAAAATATATATTGAAGAATAATGATAATAGTAATCATAACAAAATGATGATATAAAGATAACTAATAAAAGTAATTATAAAATGATAAATGATAGGAATAACAATAATAGCAAACAAACAATAATGATAAATAATAATGAACCCATTGACAAAGACACTGATAATGATAATAATGTTAACGATGATGATAAAAATTATAATGATTATCATACTAATGATGCCAGCGATGATAATAAAGATAATGGTAATAATAATAGTAATGATAATGATAATAATGATAGTAGTAAACATGATTAATATTGTTATTGCAATGACAATAGTAATACAATAGTAATAATGATGATGACAGTAATAATAAAATATGTTAATGAGATAATTAATGTTGATAATATTAATGATGATTATAAATGATAATGATTGATAGTAATATTAATGATAATAAATGATTTAATAAAACAATGAAGATTGATAAAAACAATAATAATGATGATAATAATTATATTTCTACTTTCTTTTTCTCCTTCTTCTCCCCCTCTCTGCACAATCCCTTCCCCCCTCTCTTTTTCTCCCCTCTTTTCTTGTCCTTCTATTTCCCATTTCATCTCCTGTTCTCTCCGTTCCCTCTTCTCCCTATTCCCCCCCTTCTTCCTTTCCACACGTGTACACTTCCCTATCACCTTAGAGACCGGATGTGACGTCATCGCTTGCCCTGTGACGTGTTGTACAGCCACGTTGATTTGAAAACTTTGTGGGGAAGTTAAGAATATCCAAATATCATTGTCTCTTCCTCTTCTACGCTTTCTCTCTCTATCTCTTTCTTTCTTTCTCTCTCTCTCTCTCTCTCTCTCCCTTTCCTTTCCTCCCGCCTCTCTCTCTCTTCTCTCTCTGCTTTTCCTCTCTCTCTCTCTCTCTCTCTCTCTCTCTCTTTCCCTTTCTCTCTCTCTCTCTGACTCGACCTCTCTTCTCTTTTTCTCTCTCTTCTCCTCTCTCTCACCCTCTTTCTTTCTTTCTCTCTCTTCCTTCTCTCCCTTTCTCTCCCTCTCTCTCTGACTCTCTCTTCTCTTCTCTCTCTCTCTCTCCTCTCTCTCTCTTCTCTCTCTCTCTCTCTCTTCTCTTCTCTCTCTCTCTCTTCTCCTCTCTTCTCCATTTCTCTCTCTCTCTCTTTATCTCTCTCTCTCACTGACTCACACCGCTATCTGCTCTTTTTCTTCTCCTCCTCCCTCTCCTCTCTCTCTCTCTCTCTCCCCTCCTCTCTCTCTCTCTCTCTCTCTCTCTCTCTCTCTCTCTCTCTCTCTCTAGACTCACTCTCTCTCTTCTTTCTCTCTCTCTCTCATCCCCTACTTTCTTTCTTTCTCTCTCTCTCTCTTCTTCTCTCCCTTTTCTCTCTCTCTCTCTGACTCCCTCTCTCTTCTCTCTCTCTCTCTTCTCTTTCTCTCTCTCTCTCTCTCTCTCTTCTCTCCTCTGCTCTCTCTCTCTCTCTCTCTCTCTCTTCTCTCTCTCTCTCTCATTCTCTCTCTCTCTCTTTATCTCTCTCCTCTCACTGACTCACGCTCTCTCTCTCTCTTTCTTCTCTCTTCTCCCTCTCTCTCTTCTCTCTCCCTCTCTCTCTCTCCTCTCTCTTCTCTCTCTCTCGTCTCTCTCTCTCTCTCTCTCTCTCTCTTCTTTTCTCTCTCTCTCTCTTCTCTCTCTCTCTCTCTCTCTCTCTCCTCTTCTCTCTCTCTCTCTCTCTTCACTCTCTCTCCTCTCTCTCTTCTCTCTTCTCCTTCTTCTCTCTCTTCTCTCTCTCTCTCTCTCTCTCTCTCTTCTCTCTCTCTCTCTCCTGCCCCCCACTTCTCTCTCTCTTTGCCCCCCCCCCTCTCTCTTCTCTCTCTCTCTCTCTACTTTCTTTCTCTCTCTCTCTCTCTCACTCTTTCTCTTCTCTCTCTTCTCTCTCTTCTCTCTCCTCTCTGCTCTCTCTCTCTTCTCTCTCTCTCTCTCTCTCTCGCTCTCTCTCTCTCTCTTCTCTCTCTCTCTCTCTCTCCTCTTCTCTCTCTCTTCTTCTCGCCATCGGCTCTCTCATCTCTCTCTCTCTCTCTCTCTCTCTCTCTCTCTCTCTCTCTCTCGTCTCACTCTCTCTCTTCTCTCTCTCTCTCTCTGTCTCTCTCTCTCTCTCTCTCTCTCTCTCTCTCTCTCTCTCTCTCTCTCTCTCTCTCCTTTGCCCCCACTTTCTCTCTCTCTGCCCCCCCCCCCCCTCTCTCTCTCTCCTCTCTCTCTCTCTCTCTCTTTTCTCTCTCTCTGACTCTTCTCACTCTTTCTCTCTCTCTCTCTCTCTATCTATCTTCTCTCTCTCTCTCTCTCTCTCTCTCCTCTCTCCCTCCTTCTTCTTCTTCTCTTCGATTCTCTTCTCCTTTCTCTCCTCCTTCTTCATTTTCCTCCTTCTCCGTTCTCTGTCATCATTTTTCCTCTCCTCCTCTTCATCCTTTTCTCCTCCTTCTCCTCTTCATTCTCTTTTCTTTTTCCTCCACCTTTTCATTTTTTCCTCCTTCTTCCTCTTCCTCTTCATTCTCTTCTCCTTTCTCCTCCTCCTTCTTAATCTTTTTCTCCCTCCCTCCTCTTCATTTTCTTTTCTCCTTCTCTCCTCCTCTCATCATTTCTCCTTCTCTTCATTCATTCTCCTCCCTCCTCCTTCTCTTCATCCTTTCTCCCATTCTCCTCCTTCTCCTCACTTGCCCTCAGAGTACCTCCCTCCTTTGGGGTTTATGCACCATTCTCGGCGCTCTCTTTTTATTGACGCACTCACGTGCAGTGTGCACGTGCTCTGGCACCCCCACGTTACACACGCACACACGCACGCACAGACGCACACACCCGCCGCGCACATCCAGCTTCACGCCCCCACATGCCATAGCTGCCATACATAGGTGTTCATAAGCACACGCAGAATTACATTCTCTCGCACCGATATTCGTGACGTACAAATCCAGGTTCCCTTTTCCAAAATGAGTGTTATTACACTTTCAGAGATATAAACCATTAAAGCCTTCCTCTAAAGCCAATGGTGCGTAGAGGAAAACGGAGCCTTATATTCAATAGGCGACTGAGGTTTAATGGAGCACATGGCAAAATTCTTCCTTACATTTAATGTATGTTATGCGACACCAGTCACTCAGTAACACAGAGTTGCATTCATACTTCAGTAATAATATTTAATTCATCGGTTACGTTTCACAAACAAAAAACCCGATTACAAGAATTACTTAATCCGAAAAGAGCAATAACTGAGAGGAGGGGAAGGAGAAAAAGGTTGGCAGCAGGGGAAGTTTGGAAATTTAATGAATTAGATTTCATAGGGAATTTCTGTAGGAACATATATAGTACATTACATAATAGATGTGTGTGTGTTGTGTGTTGGGATGTAAGTGTGTGTGTGTGATGATGTAGAGTAGTGTCTGTGTGTTGTTGTGTGTGTGTGTGTGTGTGTGTGTGTGTGTCGTGTGTGATTGCTGTGGTGTGTTGCCGTGAGTGTGTGTGATGCGAAAACAAAAAAACAATCAAAATGTGTGTGTGTGTTTGTTGTGTATTTCAGGGTGTGTGGGCAATAAGAATACACATATAGATACTTAGCAGAACCACAACCACGAAAGAAAAACACAACATATTTTCCGCAAAACTAATCTTTGCCAGAGGTATTCCCGCACACATCAAGCGAGTCATAACGAGGCCGGAGTACGCGAGCGAACGACTCCGGTTTCCGAGTCATGCTTCGAATCCTCGTCCACGTGAAAACGCCGGGAGTCGAACTTGTGAACTCGGGGGGAGACGAATCTGGGCGCAGGCCGGTAGAGGGCTGGGAGGGGGGCGGGGGGGGGGGCGAGGGGCGCCCAAAGCAGCAAAGAAAGGCACCTTTGCATCTCAAAAATACCCCCGAGTTGTATGTATTGAGGCCGAGTTAATCCTTCTGGGTCCGGGTATTATGTACGCGAAAGGGAAGATTGAAAACACGTTTTGGATGGGGGAAGTCGAGGAAAATTGCAAAGCCTTTCTCCATTGAGAAGGCGAGAGGTTGGTCTTATTTCTTAATCTAAATCGCTCCCCTTCTCTTTTTTTCTGTTTGACTTTTTCTTCATTCCTCTTCTCTCTCCTCCTCTCCTCTCTCTCTCTCTCTTTCTCTCTCTTCTCTCCTCTTCTCCTCTCTCTCTCTCTCTCCTCTTCTCTCTCTCTCCTCTCATGTTATTCTTCTCTCTCTCGTTCTTCTCTCTCTCTCCTCCTCTCTTTTTCTCTCTCTCCCCTCTCTCCTCTTCTTTCTCCTCTATTCTTATCTATTCTATTCTAATTCTATCTATTCTATCTAATTCCTCTATTCTATCTTATCTATCTATATATATAATCTATCCTCTATAGGTATTCTCTCTCTCTCTATGTTTTCTATTNTATATAGAGAGAGAGAGAGAGAGAGAGAGAGAGAGAGAGACAGACAGACAGACAGACAGACAGACAGAGACAGAGAGGGGGGAGGGAGAGGAAGAGAGACAATGATGATAATAATGATGGTAATTTTGATGAGGATAGTAAAAAATAATGCTATTATGCCATCACTACTACTACTACTAAACTCACGAGAACAGTAATAACGACAAAATATTCCGCCTGAATCTAAAGTGGAAAACGAAAGATGAACTGGAAACAGTCAGGCAGAAAATGCAAGTCACGATTCAACATCTCATTTTACCTTATTGTGCCAGTGATTACGGGATTATTATCTTTAATCAACGTGAGAAAATAAACTTGCTCGCCGATTAATGGATTTTCATAATCTCATTAAAAGTACGAAGTCGACGATCTGTCAAACAAGTCGACGAAATACCATAGGGAAAGGCGCCATTTTGTTTTTGTTGATATTGCCCCAGGCCAGTACGATAAACGTGTCTTTTACGGATTGGTTCCGGTTGGAAGATACTGGCAAATTTGGAAAGAGATAACGCTTATCTCGAGGAATTTGCTTTATAAGCCTCTTTCCGGATGGGATGAGAAAGCGCTCACGGCGAGCGGGGTCAAATAAATACTGTTTTGGGAAAATATAATATTGTTTCAGAAGGAGTGACCAGGTCAAGGAGTTTACTTATCTAACATTGCCCGAAGTGGGCGGGGGGCGTTGTGCCGGAAATTAGGTACAAAGTTGAAAGAAAAATAGAAAATCGGTAAGGAATACCGTTAACTAGTATCATCTTGCAGTGCTCTCTCTCTCTCTCTTTCTTTTTCTTTCTTTGAAGACGAACTCGGTCAAAGGACATCTATCGCGAGCTGTCGTCTGCCCTTATCTCTCGTTTTCTCTCTTTCCAATATTCTTAATTTGGCATTTTTAGCATTAGTATTTTGAATGATTTGTATAAATTGCCTGTAACTTATCTTCTGAAAATATCAATGTGTGTGATCAGGTTTCTCCTGGTCTTTCGTCTTTCACACTCGAGGTTCGTTATTTCGCCTCTCTCTCTCTCTCTCTGTTTCGCTCTCTCTCTCTCTCTTTGTCTCTTTCTCTCTGTTTCGCGCTCTCTCTCGGTCTCTCTCACTCTCTCTCTGTTTCGCTCTTCTCTCGCTCTCTCTCGGTCTCTAGCTCTCTCTCTTTCTCTCCCTGTCCCTCTTTGTTTCTCTCTCTCTCTCTGCCTGTCTCTCTTTGTTTCTCTCTCTCTCTCTCTCTCTCTCTGTCTCTCTGTCTCTTTTTGTTTCTCTCTTCTCTCTCTCTCTCCCTCTTTGTTTCTCTGTATCTGTTTCGCTCTCTCTCGGTTTCTTTCTCTCTTCTCTCTTCTCTCTCTCTCTGTTTTTTTCGTTATTTTTTGTTTCTCTAATTCTCTCCATCTCTCTCTCTCTAACTAAACCAGTCGTAAAATCGAACGAATTGTAAACACTGTAAACGTTGGACACTTCGATGAATTCCGATTGAATGATCCCAATTCTACATTTCTTTTTTCTCCCTCGTCGAAGAATGTTTATTTTTACTTCCAGAAGCAAGAAATCGAACTGAACTGTATTTTTCGAGTCTGAAAAATCAATTTTGCTGAAATCTAACCAAAAATTGTATTTCA
This sequence comes from Penaeus vannamei, assembly GCF_003789085.1. Lineage (NCBI taxonomy): Eukaryota > Metazoa > Arthropoda > Malacostraca > Decapoda > Penaeidae > Penaeus > Penaeus vannamei. The sequence continues at coordinate 241,116 of NW_020869963.1, read as the reverse complement.
AAGACACGAAGGCGACGTGACACAAAATGTCGACAAGGGATGGCATTTCCGACAAGTTCTTTTTTATAGATTATTCACTTATTCATCATTATTATTTTACGTTACGAAGTGACATGAAACCATACTCACCATTCTCCGTAAAATATTCAATACTTCATCAGTATATGAAAAGAAAAAGAAATTTATGGAAAAAATAATTGGTTCTCGTTTCTTCTCTTGATAAGCTCCTTACCCAGACTCGAAGGACCGAAAGATCCCGCCGGATTCGACCCTCTTGAGGCTCACTGTTTCGAGCAAAACCTTCGCAAACAGACGAGCACAGACGCAGCAGAATGTAGGTGGCCAAGCTCTCGGCCAACGAGTGGAAGTTTCTCCAGAAGGGGAAGGAACTCCGCATCGGGAGGGGCACCTACGGGCGCGTGGTGCGCGTGAGCTACAAAGGCAAGGAGTGCGCCCTCAAGCTGGTCGCCCCCCGTCTCCCAGGTGATGTTCTAGCGCGAGATGGAGATACTGAAGGGGCTGCAGGGCGCGGGGGGAGCGCCCGTGCCCCTGGCGTACAGTGAGGAGCCCTCGCGCCTCCTCATGACGTACCTGGGGAAGGAGACCCTGGCCGACGTCCTGAGTGCACATCGCAGCCAGACGCAGCTCCTGCAAGTGAGCCTGAAGCTGGCGGAGGCCGTGGCGGCGGTGCACGCCGCCGGGATCGTCCACTGTGACCTCAAGCCGACCAACGTGATGGTTCAGCTGCGCGGCGCAGGAGGAGCGTCGTCG
>NW_020869963.1:227845-232845 GCF_003789085.1 Penaeus vannamei | reverse complement strand
AGAGAGCAGCTAACTTATTTACAGTAAACAATATGTTTAATCATTCAAAAATGCACACATGTGTGTAGATAATCATTTCTTGATAAAAAAAACAGGTTATGTAGACTTTGGAAAGTATCGTCATGACAGCAAAAAGTCACTTACTTGTGAGATGACCAGTCTTTTTTCTGGCACTGTTTGGAGCAATAGGACACGAGCTGGCACTGGGCACACCGTTTGAGGGAGCACTTCTGTGAGGGCATTTCTAAACAAGCATGGCATATCCCAGGATGGTAATGACGTACAGCCGGCAGCCACTGCTCTTCCTTGCCTTGTGATCCTTTGGCCTCCATGGCTGACTGACAAGTTTACTGTTGGTATTAAAAATTTTGTCATATAGGTAGAAAAATTAAATTGGTAGTCATGTTTTAATGGTTAATGGTTAAAACTAATAAATGTCCTAGACATCAAAGGCCACAGAGCACTATGGTAAAGTATTGTGACAAAAAGGGTAAAATTTTTATAATGATTAGGATAAAATGTGTTAGATGTCAAAGGTTGTAGAGTGCTGTAAGATAGAATGGTAGTGCAAAGGGTAAAGAGGGGAGAGCAATTGGAGTATGGCAGGGATTTGTAAAGGGGAAGGGGTTAAGGATACAGGGTGATTAGGTCAAATGGAGAGTATCTGTGTCTGAGGAAGGGAGAATAACACAATGAGGAAAAAAAACATAATGAAACAATCAACTGGTAACGCTGGTAGAAATGGAGAAGTAGAAGAATCCAGAGCATGAGATAAGGGAACAGGGGAAGGTGATGAAGTATCAGGAAGAATGTCAGGTAAGGAAACATCTGTCAGACACTGCTGAGACATAAGGGGGCCACATGATCATCCAGGTGGGAATGGAAAAGGATAATGGGGAAAGAAGAGGGAATTGTGGCGCACATCAGGGAAGTGGTAGAGATTGGAGTATCTGGATTCAGATTAAAAAAAGAATTTGACTGGGAGAGAGAGGGATAGAGATAGGATGGTTCAGGTTAGAGGAAAGAGATACAGGAGGAACTGCTAAAATATCTTTGAGAAGATAAGATGGGAATAGAGCAAAGTACAGTTTTGGAATAGGCAGAAAGAGAAAACCTCATTAGTGTGCTTCCTATCTGGCCTCAAATAGAGTGAGGCCTACTTTGAATCTGAGAACTGCTAGGTCAGATTCGAGCCTGCATGCTGGGCAGCTCCTATAAAATACATTATGGGAGCCACCACAATTGGCACAAATGTGTGACTGAGCAGAGCAATTGAACGGTCATGGCCAGGTTGGGCACTTCAAAATGTTGAACTGTTTACATGAAACCAGGGTAAAATTAAAGAAATAATTCATATCTGCATGTAAGAAAAGTCTTAAAGCTGAACCAAACCATAAATGTTTAAGAAAAAATCTAATGAATGAATGCTTAAACTTAGAAATAGTTTTCTCTTGCTTATTTACCTTTTCTTCACAAAAATATTACCTTTAATAATATACATCTTTTATTCACCAGGGTACAATTATAACATCTTGGTGAACTTAGCCTGACAATAATACTGCAAGGTTATTCCCATTCACAATGAAGCTTATTTTAGGATTATAGATTTTCACGAAAGTATATATATTTCATCGTCTATATCACAAGTCTTTCATATTTTGTAAATTTGGCAAAGAAAATGTCATTTGTAAAGAAAACTTTATTCAAAATGTAATATAAAAGTACTATATACTGAACCACAGTATAAAGAAAAGTGTTTAACCAATAAAATATCTAATTCTGAACTCTTGTATCTTAATATATACGTCAATAGAAATATCAATATACTGTCCAAGAAAATTTCTACATCACATTCTTCTAAGCATTGCAAGATTTTTAGTTCATTTGCTGTTTATATGTTTGTATGCACATAATAAATAATGGATTTCAACTATCTTACTACACACTTCTTTGGGTATATATCTAAACAGCTATATCTAGCCCAATGCTAGTGCTATATAACTCACAGCCTATTTCTATATAATACATGTTGTTTCATCTTTATCATTAATATTACTAGGATAGCAACATATTTATGAACCCTTTAAAAACTCCCATAAATGACCTTAGAGATTAAACAAGTGATCAAAAAATTACAAAATATTTTTTTTCTTGACAACACAAAATATAGCATAAAAAAAGTATACTTATCATAAGTCTTAAATAAAGTTTGACAAAGTCTACAAAATTCTCCTAAAAATAGCATAATTATTTAAAAATAATCTCAACGAATTAAACAAGAGTAGCTCATATAATCATAAATATTTACATATAGTCTATACAAAATAGTTTACATGCATCTGAGATAAAGTACAACACCTTCAATATTATTGCAAAAACATGTTATCCATAAATCAACAGTCTCAATATCTGCTCTTAATCTCTTTAAAAAATTATTCTCAAAGACTTCATTGTAAATTGCATTGATGTCACCTTTTATTTGCATTACCACTTCATAAAACATATTGGTACATCCAACACTCACAATGTTCCATGGTGGTTTCCACTCAGCAAAAAGTTTGGTGGATTCATGAGTTCTCTCTAAACTGCATTTTGCATTCTTAACCACAGAAGGATAAAGCTCCATCTGTGTATTAGTTATCTTACTCTTCTGCAAATACATTTCAGCTTTCTGTAAACCATTAACAATAGCTTCTGAGAATGGTATACTTTGGAAGTCAGTTTTGTCTCCTTCAATATGAACAACTGTGTCTTGGTATATCCTAAAAAGCCATGTAGGATCATCACAGCATTCGATGTTGCCTATTTCTTTACCTCCAAGAGCATGAATCATTTCCTCCTGTTCATGCCTAGGCAAGTGGCTTATTCCACCATAATGTGCTGGGTTATCAGTGTGATAGATGGTATTTTGTAAATCCTTGTTTGACCAAGGGATGTATGTAATTCCAGCACCCTTTAGTTCACACATTGTTTTAAACACTGTTGCAGCACCTGGACTGATACCAAAAGGGAATATTTCTATCAAAACAGCACCAGGAGGTAGGAACATTGAGAGAATCAGTCCTGCACCATGTACTCCAACTGCCACATGTGTTCTAGTCAACTCCTCTATCATTCTGTGAAAGCCATGTTCTTCTTGAGAGAGTATTTTCACATCTACCTCTTGCCCATCACTTATTCGAGTAAGCTGGGTTTTCAAAACAGTGGACACTTCCTTTTCATTTATTATCTTACGATTTGACTTTCGAGAGAACAGCACTCCCTGTAGAACTTCTGTTTCCCTTGGCTGAATATTCATGCCTTCTAGGACAAAATCTGTGAATTTCCTCATTAGGTGGCCTGAAAAACTAGTACTGGTGGTAGGGCCTTGGGGCTTACCATAGCCATACTGATACCATACACTAATCTTGTTTAATCCAAAATGAATATGCTCAAATTGAGACCAAACATCCTTCTCATTATGACTAAGATCAGATATTAATGATACCCTTTCTGATAACACTTTGTAAAAACTCCAGTGTTTGCCATGGTCATTTTTATCCACAAATATAACATTTAACCTGGACTGACATGACTTCTTGCCAGCACATATTTCATAGCTTGTAAAATAAAACGGTAATAAATCATCATGGAAAACATGCAAGAGATTATCTGGCTTAAATCGAGCCATTATAAAGCTCTGTCCAGTAATGACTTCACTTCTATATGAGGTAGTAAATGTTTGCCATGTTATGACAGATATTGACAATTTAAATGCAGAATGGTTCTCCACTGATGAAAGATATAATGTCTCCTGTAGAGATTTTAAATTTTCTATTCCATAGATAATGGACTGATCACAATACACAAAAACAAATTCCTCCTGTACATGATTGTAATACAAATTGCTGAAGTGACACCGAAGGCCAGATTCAAAGGAAGTATGGCACCATACTGAAGAGCATCTGTTTTGTTCTGATGTTAATTCACTGCTGCCTCTTTCTGTTTCTTGGGCATTTTTCAAGTTCTCTTTGTCAGATGCATATTCTTCACCACGGTCTAAGCTACATGCACTACTATCATCTTGCAACTTAAGAGTATCAGTCATCCCAACATATCTCTTTTCATCTGAAACAATTTCTTTGCACTTTGTGGGCATATTTTCTTTGAGTTTTTTTTTCTGAACAGTATCACCATCCATAGCCATATCATGAGTAACATCTGATGTGTGGACTTGGTCACCACCTGCCGTCACAGTTATTAGCCATATTACTGTGCACATTACTAGCAGTCTCCACAGTACAGAGTTGCCTTTGACAACCATGATGGTATCCTGTAACATAAAATCTAACTTTTTGTAACCAGACAGATCAAGCAGACATCAGATTTTGAAACTATTACTCTGATGTTCATTAATATAAACATAAATCTATCCAGCATTTTTCATGAAGTCTAAACTATCCACATTCTAGAGTGAACACCAAAAACAAAAATAGCTGAAATTTCTATCACCATTAAGTTAAACAGCCTTGCAATTTCAAATATATCCCAGATATCTGGATGTAAACTATCTGGCTTGTCAAAGATTCTGTATATTTCTCAGATTCACACCAGTAAATTCTTTCATCAATAAACCAAAGAACTTTCTCTTTCTCATTCATATAATATCATTATCATAATTCTTATATAAATTTCAGTTCCAAAGTCCCTGTATTTGTATTTCTTCACTACCACTGTATCAAAAAATATCTCTTAAGATATATCTTGTATACTGTTTTCTTTTGATAATTAACAAAAATGGTTAACAAAAATGTCAACTATCAGAGACTAATATTAATACTTGAGAGTGAGAGGGAGAGTGAGAGTGAGTGAGGGAGAGAGAGAGAGAGAAAGAGAGGGAGAGAGAGAGAGAGATAGAGAGAGAGAGAAAGAAAGAGAAAGAGGGAGAGAGAGAGAAAGAAAGGGAGAAAGAGGGAGATAGAGAGAGAGAGAGAAAGAGAGAGAGAGAGATATATATATAT
>NW_020869963.1:220422-222861 GCF_003789085.1 Penaeus vannamei | reverse complement strand
CACCCTCTAAAGGATTCCCTGAAAATATTTAAAGGTGAAAAGAACCCTCCCTTCTTCCCCTTCTTCCCATCCTGCCTCCTCCTCCTCCCCCTTCGCCTTCTCGCTCCTCCTCCTCCTCCTTCCCCTTCTTCTCATCCTCCTCCTCTCCCTTCCTCTTATTTTCCATCCTCCTCCTCCTCCTCCTCCCCATCTTCTTCCCATCCTCCTCCTCCTCCTCTCCCTTCCTCTTCCCATCCTCCTCCTCCTCCTCCTCCTCTCCCTTCCTCTTATCCCCATCCTCCTCCTCCTCCTCCTACCGTTTCGATTTTGATATAAACGCCGATCAGACCCCCCCCCTCCTCCCTCTCTCTCCCCATCCCCACCCCAACTCTTACCCCCGCGCCTTCCTTTGGTTTAATTGGATTTCATGTGATTCCTCGTGATTAGAGATCTCATGCCTAAAGGTCGGGCTTGAGGGTGGAGGGAGGGGGGGGGGGTGATAGAGGTCGCTTTTCCAAATAGTCTTTATAAGAAAAGAAAGGAAATGTGTTAATTCTCCTTACGAAAATAAATCAATGGAATGGTGATGAATAACAGATAATTTGCATTTGCAGCTAGACCTAAGTGCCTGTTAAGAACAAAATTATTTCTGTTTCCCTGGCTGGTGTTTGAATGCACAAAAGAAAAAATATATTTGGATAATATGATATGGAGAGAGAGAGAGAGAGAGAGAGAGAGAGAGAGAGAGAGAGAGAGAGAGAGAAGAGAGAGAGAGAGAGTGAGAGAGAGTGAGAGAGGAGAGAGAGAGAGAGAGAGAGAGAGAGAGAGAGAGAGAAGAGAGAGAGAGAGAGAGAGAGAGAGAGAGAGAGAGAGAGAGTGAGAGAGAGAGAGAGAGAGAGAGAGAGAGAGAGAGAGAGAGGAGAGAAGAGAGAGAGAGAGGAGAGAGAGAGAGAGAGAAGTGAGAGAGAGAGAGAGAGAGAGAGAGAGAGAGAGAGAGAGAGAGAGAGAGAGAAGAGAGGAGAGAGAGAGAGAGAGAGAGAGAGAGAGAGAGAGCATACATACATGTAGACAGACAGAAATAGATAGATAGATAATGGAGAGTGAGAGAGAGAGAGAGCATACGTACATGCAGACAGACAGAGAGAGAGAGAGAGAGAGAGATCTGACTGGATTCGAAGACCCAGCGCCACCGCCTCAGCTGCGTCACGAGCATTGCCAAGAAGCTGACGGGTTTATTTCCTCAGTGTATTGAATTCCGAAAACAAAGTCGATCTCCTTTCCTGCCTCTGCATCGAGCTGTGTGTCCCGGCCTTATGTAGAGGCGCAAAAACTGGGACGAGGGGATGCGTGTAGGTGGGCTGGTATGTGTGCGTGTGTGTTGAGGCGGGGTGGAGGGCATGTGAGGGCGTTACGCTGGTGCGTATGTGTGTGTGGTGTGTGTATTTGCATGTGTGTGTGTGTTTATATATATATATATATATATATATATATAATATATATATATATATATATATATATATATATATATATATATATATATATATATATATATATATATATATATATATTTATACATGTATGACAGTCTGTGTGCGTCTAGCCTTCTAACGTCGGCAATCCGCTCCACAAAGCTCATTTAATTTGCCTGGAAGCTTGCGACTTCGATTCTCGTCTGTTTGCGTTTTCTGATATCTGCTTTATACCAGATCTGATTGTTTATTACTTTCATGTTCATATCATATTTTCAGCAATTTTCCCTTCTTCTCTTTAGTTCTCTCAGTACTTTATCATTATTATTATTCCTATTTTTCCTTCTTGCCCAGCCATATATATATATATATATATATATATATATATATATATATAATATATATATATATATATATATATATATATATATATTTTATGATGTTTATCTTTGTGTTTTTTTTCTGTTTGTTTGTTTGATTTTTTTACGCAGAAGTTTTGTTGATACCAGCTGTCATTTATCTGTTTATATATCCATCTATTTACATCTATTCATTTACATCATAACGTTACGTAAATCAACCTCTTGTCGCGCGATATCTAACAGAGGCCATAAATACACAAGAGGAGTCTGTTTGACAAAGATGGATCATAACAATCTACAGTCATGCATGCACTCATGACGTCATAATTACTGGCTTCTCCTCCTCCTCTATTTTCTCCTTCTCTTCCTCTTCCCCCGTTTTTCTTCTTATCCTCATTCTCATTCTTCTCGTCTTCTCTTTTTTTTCTTCTTTTACTCCTCCTCGTCCCTCCTTCTCTTCCATCTTCTTCTCCATCCCCCTACCACCTCCTTCTCCTCTTTTTCATCTTTTTCTTCCTCCTCTTCCCCTTCCTCTCCTCCTCTTCTCTCCTCCTCCTCCTCCTCTTACTCCTTACCTCCTCTTCTTCTCCTTCCTCCTCCTACTCCTTGTCCGCATTCTCCTTTTCCTC
>NW_020869963.1:190422-205422 GCF_003789085.1 Penaeus vannamei | reverse complement strand
GAGAAGATGTTTAACAGGCTCCTATTACACTTTGCAGCTCTTTCAGAACCAGTATATAGGCTTTTTATTAAACCAATAATCCATAGGAATTTCCCTGTGTCTGGATCCCCCAAAGCGAATTGCAATGCATCGTGTCAAATACCTTTAAGGTTGATGTAGGCTGCAAACAGCCCACGGTTGAACTCACGACGGCATTCCACAATGAGTCAAAGTCCTAAAATATGGTCTATTGTGGTCAGGAATGAATTCAGACTCTTGGTTTCTGGTGCCTTAGCAGGTGGTCAGTGGTCATGGGTCTGTTTCAGAAAAATGTGTGTAAAAAGGTTGCCTGGTATAATGAGTAGTGTGATGCCATGGTAGTTACTACGGTCCCAATGGTCCCCTTTCCCCCTTCCAGAGAGGGATGACCATGCCCTCAACAAGTCCAAGGGAATGGAACCGGACTGCCATATGGCAGTCAAGACAGTATGTAAGCCTGTGCATAAGTTCACCTCAAGCCTTTAGCAATTCAACAGCGATATCGCATATGCATGGGGATTGCAGCATTACTAGCTTCCACACTAAGTGGAGGATCTAATTAGTACAGTTCAGAAAAAGCCCAACGTTCATGAACATGATCTTAAATGATTCATCAATCCATTTGAGCGGACTGCAGTTATCTGCAGGAAGGGCTTGAAGTTCAGTTTTCTCAAGGGCTTGGTTGGCAGGAAGAAAGTCCTTTACTAAGAAACGGATTTCAAACTCCTCAGCAGGGCTGTCAATCCAGTAATACCTTCTGCTTTTTCAGTACACTGTGATGTAGTGATGAAAAAGTAAAGTTGTAATAGTTGTTGGAGTATGACGTCTGAGATGGTAGATAATAGATAATAGAAATGACAGGATAAATATTTATATAATATCATAGGCAGATATTTAGAATATATTGTTTACTTCTCTTGTATCTGATACATTACACATGATATATGTAAACAAAATTGTTTTGGATTGTGATCCATGCAGTAATAATAACGAAAATATAACATAGGAAGGGTAACTTTCATTAGTTTCTGGAAGGAAAAAAGTATTTTCTGAAGGTTGCTAATGGCATGGAGCGCTTGATGATAGGAAATAACAGCAGAGTTTGAGTTTACATTAGAGTTATTTGATATAATCGAAATATTCATGAAAACAAATATCTTTATAGCAGTTCTTGGGATTAATATGTTGACGTCATATAGCCCCACTCACAAATCCTCTAGTGTAGGCTATACAAATGCATTTTGACAAGTCTGTGGATAATAACGAAATTAAAGAGATAGTTGCTGAATGGGATTACTAAATGCACACAAAGTAAGCCTTCAAAGAAAACGACAGCTGTGAACACATTTTCTGAGCCAATCACGATTCTTAGCAAATCACAGTCGTTTGTTTCAACAGCTCTGCTCCTCAGTAAGATTCCTGGTGAACTGTTCTTATTACTTAGCAGTGTCCAAGCTCTGCCCACAAAGGAATGACGCAACCGCTTTGAAGTCGCCCAATACAATGCAAATGTCTCATCAGGGGCATTTGCCTGCCCCTGATGTGAGTGGCATAGAATGCTTCTTTCTCATGGATTTTACAAACATCGGTAGGAGCGAACACAGCAACATGAGACTAAGTCGAAAGCATGTTATAGTCCCAACGTCATTATAAATATCTACTGCCGAAGTATGAAGTTGGGTGGAGATGGCTATGGCTACTATCTGGAAATGGTGACCATTGCCCCGGCCAGCCAGTAGTAGGTGTACCCACAACTACTGACCGTGCTACTGTCACCTTGTCTTCTTACCTCCGAGAGGAGAGCCACCTCAACTCCCAACTGCTTCAACAGCCATCAATTGAAGGGATAATTATTCATCCAGCTGCAATGACTAGATGTCCCAAGCTCCTGCCAGGATAACACAAAGGGGGGCAGTAAACTGTGGGGTCCAACTTTTGCCTGTGGGGCTCCCTTGGGCTTTGCCCTGTTGGGGTTATAAAACCGAACTGGATTTTATCTCTTTATTTGGTGATGAACCAAGCACAAGTAATGTCAGCAACCGTCGTGAGGTGAATGATGATTCCGGCTCAGGTCCGGCTGCTTAAGAACCTGTCCGGCGATGTTTACTCGGCCAGATTGGGCGGTCCCGAGGCAGGAGTCGGCCAATCACAGGTCAGGTGCGGTTCTCGATTGATGGCCAATCAAGAACCGCTACAGCCAATCAGGGACCGCTACAGCACTCCCCCTCTAGTTTCGCGGTCGCGAAACGGACTTTGGCGATTTTTATGGGCTGGTGCAGGTGTGCGGGTTTGACGCGGTCGACGGTCACGGTGTCTTCTCCCTTCGGGCGGCGGATGGTGATCGTCTTGTCGCCTCTTCGGATGACCGGGAATGGACCCTCGTAAGGAGGACAGAGAGGAGGTCTAGGATGTTTTCTCACGAAGACATGAGAGCAATCCTGGAGTCCTGGGGGCATGTATATGTCCTGTTGTCGGGTGGGTCTCGTCGGTCGGCTGCGTACCCGGGTCATCCGTTCGCAGAGTTGTTTGCCGAAGGTTCCTGGTTCGAAGTTGCCGGCTGTGACGATGAAATCTGCAGGGAAGGCGAGCGTTGTTCCGTAGACCATTTCCGCGGCGGTGCACTGCAGGTCCTCTTTGAAAGATGTCCTGATGTTAAGGAGGACATGGGGCAGTTGGTCGACCCACCTCCTGTTGGAGGAGGAGGATGTCAGGGCTTGCTTCATATGCTGGTGGAGTCGCTCGACCATGCCGTTGGCGCTGGGGTGGTAGGCGGTCGTTCTGACTCTCTTGGAACCAAGTAGGACCATCAGCTGGCGCCAGAGTTCTGACTCGAACTGGGCGCCGAGGTCGGTAGTGACGGTATCCGGCGTGCCGAAGCGGGAGATCCAGGTGCTGAGGAAGGTCCTGGCGACCGTCGCTGCGGTGATGTCGCGGATGGGCGTAGCCTCGGGCCATCTGGTGAAGCGGTCGATCATCGTCAGGATGTAGCTGTAGCCGTCGTCCGAAGGCAAGGGTCCCACTATATCGGTGGATGTGTTGGAACCTTTCGTCTGGGATAGGAAATGTCTGGAAGGGAGATTTCGTATGCCTGTAGATATTGGTCCTCTGGCATTCGATGCACGAGCGGCACCACTCTCGAACGTCTTTGTTAATGCCAGGCCAGACGACTTTGCCGCGGATGAGATGTTGGGTGGCCCGGATGCCTCGATGCTGGTGGTATGCATCGAAGAATCGCCGGCGGAGGGAAGGCGGGATGTATGGTCGTGGGTAGCCGAGGGAGACATCACAGAGAAGGTCGTCGCGTGAGTTTGGGATCTTGACTCTCTCAAGGCCCTCTATGAGCGGAGTCATGGACGCGTCATGGCGTTGTTCACTGCTGACCAGGTGGTAATCCACAGCGTCGTCGGCGTGGGTCGCTGCAGCTATGGTAACCCTCGAGAGGGCATCGGCGGCCTCGTTGTCCGCGCCCCAAATGTGACGGATGTCCGTCGTGAACTGTGAGATGTAGTCCAGGTGGCGCTCCTCGCGAAGGGATTGGCGGCGGGTCCTCGAATGTAGGGCGAAGGTGAGGGGTTTATGGTCTGTCAGGATGTGGAATTCCTTAGCCTCCACGTATGGCTGGAAGTGCCTCACAGCGGAGTACGCTGCCAGGAGTTCCTTTCCGAAGGCGCTGTATCGTGACTGGCGGGGCGACAGGGTCTGCGAAAAGAAGGCAAGAGGTTCCCATTGCTTACCCTGTCGTTGCTGGAGGACAGCGCCGATGGCAGTGTCGGAGGCGTCGACTGCTATGCTGAGAGGAGCCTCGGGCAGGGGGTGGTTCAGCAGGGTGGCGGAGGCCAGGGCTTCCTTGCAGGCTTTGAAGGCTTCGTTTGTAGGGGGCGTCCACTCGATTTTGGTGTTTCTGCTGGCCCTGTTAGTGTGATCAGGGCGTGAAGGGGCTTGAGGAGCTGGGCACACTTGGGAACGAATCTCCTGTAGAAGTTGAACATCCCCAGGAATTTTCGAAGTTGCTTCTCCGTGGCAGGCTTGGGGAACTTCTTTATGGCGGTAACCTTCTCCTGCGCTGGGGTGATGCCTTGAGGGGTGATGGTGTGGCCTAGAAAAGAGAGCGAAGCTGCGCCGAAGAGACATTTCCCTGGGTTGATCACGACCCCGGCTTCTTGTAGTCTGCCGAAGAGGGCGCGTAGATGACGGGCGTGGTCTGCCTCTGAGGTGCTGGCGACGAGGATGTCGTCGATGTAGGTGAAGACCCCCTCAAGGCCGCGAGTCACGTCGTTGATGAACCGCTGGAAGGTCTGAGCGGCGTTGCGGAGACCGAAGGGCATCCTGAGGAACTCGAACAGGCCGAACGGTGTAATGACGGCCGTCTTGGGGATATCCTCCTCAGCGATCGGAATCTGGTGGTACGCCCTCACGAGGTCGATCCTCGAGAAGACCGTACAGCCGGACAGCTCGTGGGAGAAGGAGTGCAGGTGCGGCAGCGGGTATCTGTCGGGGGCGGTGACCGTGTTGAGATGACGGTAATCACCGCACGGGCGCCAGTCACCGTCCTTCTTCTTCACCAAATGCAGAGGGGCCGCCCATTGGCTGCCGGAAGGGCGTATGATCCCTAACTGCATCATGTGGTCGAACTCCGCCTTGGCGCTGCGACATCTGTCGGGGGCGAGCGGACGGCAGCGAGAGTGGGTAGGGGGACCGTGAGTCACGATGTGGTGACGGACCTCGTGCCGTGGTTGGGTAGCCCGGTTGATCGGCTTGGATAAAGCCGGGAATTCCTGCAAGATGTTCTTGTAAGTGCAGGATCTGGGAAACACTGTGTATATTAAAGGAGCACTTACCAGAGTCGGGGCGGCGAGTGTGCGGGCTCCGGATTGGTGGATGAGAGCCTTACCCTGGAGGTCAACTGACAGACCGTAGTGCTCTAGGAAATCGGCGGCGATGATAGGTTGAGGGACGTCTGCGACGAGGAAGATCCATTGGAACCGTTGGCTGAGGGCGCCTGTCAGAGAGAGGGTCTCCGAACGCTCGCAGTAGACGTTGATGGGCGTCGCGTTGGCAGCTTCCAATGTGCGCGAGGAGGGAAGGCGTTTATCCTTGTGGGAGGCCGGTAGGAGGCTCACCTCTGCCCCCGTGTCGATGAGGAAACGGAGGGTGGAAGAGGCATCCCGGACGTACAGTAAACGCCGACGAGGTTCGCGGAAAACTGGCGCACTCAGTTTCCGCGGTAGCCGTTTCCCTGCCAGGACCAAGGAGGTGCACACCGACGGGCGTCGGAGCCGAAACTTCTATGATAATAACAGAAGTAGCGGCGTTGGTCGTCTTGGCGGCGCCTCGGAGTCGGGGAGCGGCTGTAGTTCCAATCAATCTCTGCGCAGAGGCGAAGGTGTGCGGAAACGGGACTGGTGTCTTGATGGTGAAGGGCGCCTGAAGTTCCGTTCTCTGTGCGGCGGCGAAGGGGTGCGGAAGCGATGCAGGGAGTGTGAACGCTCCCGTGTGGATAATCTTTGTACAGCTTCGGACAGTGCAGCGACCTGGGCTGTAAGGGATTCCAACGTCGCGGCAGGGGTAGCGGTAGTGGCAGACACAGTTGCTACTGTAAGTGCGTGTGTTTTCGCTGCGATGATCGCGTCGGCCTTCAGTGCGAGCTGCTCTAATGGGGCGTCTGATACCAGCAGGATTTGCTGGATACCTGCGGGCAGCCGTTTGAGGAACAGGGAGCGCATGACGTCTGGCGGGAAGGTCATGCCGGTGCGGGTGAGGAGGCGCTGGAAGTGGCGGAGAATTTCCGAAGGCGTTCGGTTGTCCGTGGTGTCGGAGGAGAGGAAGGAGCTCAACGCGGCCAGAGGGTTTGGTGCTGCGCGTCTGAGGATCGCTTCCTTGAGCTCGTTGTATGTGGCGTACCGCTGATCGTTCAGGAGGTCGCCGACGGTCAAAAGGAGCTCGGGTGGAAGGTTGGTGACCAGCATACGGAATTTGGTGGTCTGGGCGGTGATGTTCCTGAGGAGGAATCCCTGCTCCACCTGAAGAAACCATTCCGGCAGACTGGCCAGAGAGCAAGTTGGTAGCGTCCTGTTTGTTGCTGACATCTTGTGTGAAAAACTTGGTTCACTCCGAGGGTCACCAGTGTTGGGGTTATAAAACCGAACTGGATTTTATCTCTTTATTTGGTGATGACCCAAGCACAAGTAATGTCAGCAACCGTCGTGAGGTGAATGATGATTCCGGCGAATCGAATCGAAATCGAGAGAGAAGGGGGGGAAGGATAAGGAGGAGATAGAAAGGATGATTTAGTGAGAGAGAAAGAGCCGGGGCTTAACCCAGCGTGCGGGGTAATAGATGGGGGATAGATGACTGGAGTCAGAAAAGGCAGGAAAAGGCTGGCGAGGGGAGGCCCCGCGCCATCTGTGCTCGCCGCAGCCATGGCATGATTCACCCGTTTGGCTTGGAACTGGCGGGCCAGTTCCGCGCCAGCAAGGGTGGCCATGCCCGGGCTGCGGGTTGCGCTCGGCTAACTAGGGAGGAGGGGGTAGGGGGCAGCCTGCCAGGCGCCATCTGCGGCTCCACCGTGGACGGACTTATCGCCAATGGCAACGATGGTGCCCTCGGCTAACCTCGAGACTGCGAGGATGGGAAGAGGATGAAAGCGAATGCGACCGCAACGAGTCTATCTCCCCCGCCTGCGTCGATCAGAGATTTCTCTCTGTCGGCGGCGGGACTTCCGGGGAGATGTGCTCGGGCGGTCACATCACGGGTGGATTATCATCACTGGCCATGGCACCTCCTCCCCGGCTCGCGCGTTGGCATTCCTTACGACAAAGGAGCCGCGGTCATGGCTCGGGTACGAGCGGCAGATGCCACGTGTCGGAAATCCGGAACCAGTGAGATGAGGGTAAGGATTAGGATGCGGGACGCTTACGCGATGTGAGGGAAATGAGGTGGGAGATGAGGTCGAAGATGCCGTCACACAGGGAAAAGGGTTGAAGGGGAAGTTAATTAAAAGGTGGGATAGGGCTTACCGGAGGATAGTTGTTTATTGGGGAGGTTAAAAGTTCCGTTGGAGAACGAGAACAATTTAAACTTAAAAGAACTTAAAAACACAAAAACAAAACGAGGAAAAATTGAATTTAGTGCAGATTTTGTACTTCAAGCCAGCATGCCAGACCGTGTCGAAGGCTCGCTCCACGTCTTTGGTCACGAGGACCGTCTTAAGTCGTCTGCCTTTGTTGTTAAGACAGTAGTTAGTCAGTAGGTTCAGTGCGTCAGTAGTCGAGCGGTGAGAGCGAAAGCCAAATTGTTTGGAAGAAAGTAGGTCATGGTCGTCGAGATACCGCCTTAGTCGGGAATTAATGACTCTTTCAAAAAATTTGCCTAGTGTCTCTAGTAAACTAAATGGGCGGTAATTCTTGGGGTCAGTGAGGTCTTTGTTTGGCTTAGGTATGAGGGCCACGATAGCAGTCTTAAAGGGAGCAGGAAAGTAGCCAGAAGCAAGAGAGGTATTGTACAGGTATGTCATGGCTCGTAAAACGTTGTCAGGAAGATGAAGGAGTGCGTCACGCCCGATCTGAGAGGAGCCCGGAGCCTTACGAGGAAACCTCTTTATTATTTGTTTAATATCCTCCAGCAAGATGGGAGCACGGAGTTCGCATGTGTCGTCCAGCCTATCCATGTGGATAATTGGCTCTGGCTCTGTTTCTATCCTGTGTTCTTGGCTCCAGGTGTTGATGGATTGAAAATGTTCATTAAAAAAGGGGTGTGGTTCATGAGGATAGAATATAGTTTGCTAGTGATCACGAAAAATTTTGATAACATCCACGGGATCTGAAACTTGAGTGTTGTCCTTGAGGAGGTGACTGAAGGGAGGGAAGTTACTGCCTTTTAACTGTTTAATCTTTTGCCAAAATTCCCGTGGATTGCGAACTCGCATCGATTCTGTTTGTTTAATCAAATTTTGCCAATGAATTTTGCGGTCATTATCAAAACTATCTATGACATGGTTTCTGAGGATAGTGAGGTCCCACCGAACTCGGTGTAAATTCTGAATATTTTGGAGAAAACGATTCCTGTAGCAGGTCAGGAGACGCTTGGTTCTCTCGCTTGGATGGAATGATTTACGTATTTTGTAACGCTCTCGTGGGATGGACCGGAGCATTGCTGCTGAAATCCAAGCAAAGAGATGATGCCAGTGCTTATCTATTTCGAGAACATTTTCTCTGTCAAGGTTAAAGTCGAAATTTTGATCTGAAAGATAAGATTTAAAATCGTTCCAGTCTGCTTTCTTATACCGGAAGGATGGCGTTTCTTTGTTATCTATAGGTGAGGTGGAAAGTTTTATGATCGCGGGTATGTGGTCAGAACCGATGTTCGGACCTGGTTGTAGGTGTGTGTGGTAGGGGAGGGCGGCCCTGTTCCCGAACACGAGATCAGGTCTGCCTTTTCCCCTAGCCGTGATTGTGGTGTGGGAGTCGGGTCCTATGTAATGTAGTCTTTTTGTGTTGAAAATAGACAAGAGCTGTCTACCGTGTGCATTCGTGGTTGTGTGGTGTAGTGATATGTGTGATGCGTTGACATCCCCGGCGAAGAAGACTGGAAGATTATTATAGCTGAATAATTTATTGAAATCTGAAAGTGGCAAGTTTGAATTTGGTCTGATATAGGCCGTGGCAATCATTATAGGGCCCTGCTGGGTGAATAGCTTTACAGCCATGAAGTCTGGATGGGTGAATGGGGGTGAAATGAATTCGAAATGAAGGGTGGATTTGACGAGGATGCAGGACCCTACGAACCAGCCGTTTCGTGACTGTCTTGACGTGTAGCCGAAGTGTTTGATAGCATAGGAGTTAGTGATAGAGGTGGAATTTAAAAGAACCACGTCAGGACATTCCCGATCGAGGAAATCGTAAAAAATGTTACGTATATTGAAAAATGATCTTACATTCGCTTGCACGATTGTCAGCACGCCACTCATGGTGAGTCCGGGTGTTGTGGTCTCACCTTGTGTGGCGTTTGTTGCTCCCGGTAACGACGGGAGCGAGCCCCCGTCGAGGGCTCGTCAAGGTCAGGAAGGGATTCCTGAGACTGGGAGACTCGGAATTCTCGGGAATCGGCGGACCAATTCCCGATACTTCCTCGTCTCCCGAAAGTTCCCCTGACAGGGAGAACAGGACCTGCTCCCTCGGGGGGAGCAGTCAGCGAGGAGGCACCGGGGCCTTCCTCGAGACCGACATCGATCTCGAGGCTCTCGCTACTGTCGGAATCCGACAAGATCGTATCGTCGTGAACGTGACGAGCCTCGTGGGCCGAGAGCTCAGGGTCTTTTTTGTCTTTTTTGGTGTGCATGTCTGGTGGTGAGGTATGTTTGCGTTTGTTGTCAGAAGTATCTGGTGTAGTTTTCTTTTGTGCAGTTTCTTTGTGTATTCGTTGTGGTAGTGGTTGTGGGAGTCCGTGTGAGTGAGAGGTAGAGGGCTGTGTGGATGTAATGGTCGCCTCTCTGACCTCGGTGTGAGTGTTTGTTTGTGTGTGAAATTCAGGTATGTACAGGTTTTGGTCTTCGAAGATTTCCTCAGGAATCACAATGCTGGGGAAACCGTTTCTTTGTAACATGATAGGGACTATGTTTGCGAATTTCTTGGCGTTGTATTTGGCAGCTATTAAAGCTACGTATAGTATTGCTTGTATTTTAGGGTTGTTGTTTGGTGTGAAGGTGTTTGTTTGGGGGAAGTGTGCAGGCGGCAGAGTGGTTTGGTTTGGTTGTCTTGTGGTAGGTGTGCTTGTTTGTAAGGGTTGGGTGACTGTTGCGTATGTTGTGTTTTTGTTTTGTTTGAGTGTTTGTCTTTTAGTCTTGATTATTTCTTTTCGTTTAGGGCAAGACCCGCTGACAGCGACGTGCTGCCCCCCACAATTGCAGCATTTGATGTCCTTGCTGCAGGTGGAAAAGAAGTGACCTGGGTCACCACAGCGGCTGCAACGCTGCTCGTGTGTACAGGTGTGTTTCAGGTGATTGTAACGGTAGCATTTCAGGCACTGATCGACCTGAACAAAGCACTCGGCTTCTACGTTGTAGGTGGGGACAGATGTGTTAAAAAGCACGATCCCACGGGAGAGAAGCTTCTGTGCTTCCTCGGGGGCTGAACAGCGAATCTTAAGGATTTGCGACTCTGGTGGTTTGTAAACATCCACCACAGTGACCGTTCATAGTGCTGACTTCCTCCTGGATGGCTTGGCACGATCGTGGCAGGATTGTCTTGTCGATCTTTTTAGCCACGACCGTGCACTTAGCCTTCGTTTCCGGGGAGGGGAGAGGTTTAAAACCATGTTCAGCGAGTTTTCTCTGGCCAGTAGTCGAAAGGAAAGGGGTCAGCTGTTCTTGCTTGGCAACAACACCTTTGTAGCCATTATGCACTTTGAAGCAGTGCGTGACAGCAACTTCTGTGATAGAGAAGATTTTCTGGAGAGCCACCTCACAGGAGATGGGCTCTCCAGAGTATGATAATTTGATTACGTGACTCATGGTGGCATCGCGTAAGGGTGATGATGATAGGAGGTAGGGAGTCTAGCCAAGGCTAATAACAGGACGATGAAAGGGTGGAAATGGGTTTCAAAAAAGGAAGGCACACTGGCAAATCAGCTCTCTTTGTGTGTTAGGGTCGGTCGGGGTCGGGACCCTGCCGAACGGGCCAGAGCCCTTATATGTCCGGCCGACACCTCGCAGTAAAAGAGCTGATTTGATAGTGCTTCGTGATTTTAATTGCAAGCACCCTGGGCTTACAATTAAAATCACTAGCCTCAAAGCAAGGTAGTGCACGATAACTCCCAAAGCTATCAGCACAAGGGCCAGATCGTCGAGCTCGCCGTGGGGGTGTCAAATCGCTCTCTTTAGCCTCCCACGTAAGCAACAACAAAAAACCTTGGCACCTAGAGGTCCAGGTAAGCCCTATGATTCCGGCTCAGGTCCGGCTGCTTAAGAACCTGACCGGCGATGTTTATTCGGCCAGATTGGGCGGTCCCGAGGCAGGAGTCGGCCAATCACAGGTCAGGTGCGGTTCTCGATTGATGGCCAATCAGGAACCGCTACAGCCAATCAGGGACCGCTACAGCCCCACAGGCCTAACACTGGGATGGCGGCTGTAAGGGCGCAGGTAGGACGAGTAGCTCTCATTCCCATCCTGTGCCTTAGTAGTCGCCCTCACTTGCTGGGTGGGAGGGGCAGTACCCGTCTCCCCAGCATTTCCATTTATAATAGATGCTGCCAGTGAGTTTGGATCTCAAAGGACGAGGATTGGCAAG
Source organism: Penaeus vannamei (assembly GCF_003789085.1). NCBI lineage: Eukaryota > Metazoa > Arthropoda > Malacostraca > Decapoda > Penaeidae > Penaeus > Penaeus vannamei. The sequence goes on along the minus strand of NW_020869963.1, from coordinate 194,121 downwards.
ACCTATCACCTCTGAACCGCCCATTTATCTTAGGGACCTGAGGGGCAGGAGTTGGTATGGAGCCAGGGTTTTTCGACACTCCGTACCCTTAGGGCCTCCCCCACGGTTTAGTCTTGGACCGCAAGGTGCCCAGTTTCCATGGGTGGCCACGAGGAAGCACTGCAGAGGCCTCAGTGAAGGAGAGGCTATGAACCTGCTCCCCTTTTCGCACTAGTCTAGAAAGCAGTGGCAGCTGAAAGCGAGAAGGCATGTAAGCACTTTAACACTAAGCACTACCTAAGCACCCACCTTTAATAACAATGATAATAAAAACAGTTATAAAAGATAGCAACAATACAACAATAATGATAATGATAATGACAGTAATAATATTAATGATAATAACAATAATGAAAATTATACTAATTATAATAGTAATAATGATAATTGATGTAATATGAATATCGGTCGTAATGACGATGGTGTTGATTGTTGTCATAATTTTCATGATTATAATGACTTATCATTGTTACCATGATTATAGTTATAGTGATAACTATTACTATGATTATGATTATAGTTATATAGAAAAGGTATGAATAAGAATGAATATCTTCACCAGTTTAATACATCTCTTGTATTATAATTATGAAAATGATTACTTTAATTATGATTATCATCATTATTTTTATTACCATCATTCATCATAATCATTGCAATTATTGCTACTGTTTATAATGCTAACAATAACACAGGGTCGACGGGTACTGTCATTCTCCATCACTCCGAGCGGGCCTGGAGTCCAGCCACCGGTCTCACTAGGACACATAAAACTTTAGACTAATGTAAAAGTTTGCACAGAGAAGCGTTTGGTAAGTTTCTTAGAAAAGGAGTTCTCGGGCAGAGTTAGTGAAGCTGCCACCCACTTTGTTAGCTTTTGTGAACTAACTTTACCAGACTAACTTTGTTGGTATGGACGGGGAGAGGGAGTGGGGAAAGAGAGAGGAGCGGGAAAGAGTGTCTGTAACTTTAAGCGTTGTAGTGTGCATGCTAAAAAGATTCGCCTGGGGAAGTATTCACTGGCAAAGAATGGGTAGAATTGTGGGATCTCGCTAGCATGCTTATGCAGATTTTTTTTTTTTTTTTTTTTTTTTTTTTTTTTTTTTTTTTTTTTTACCCTCTCGCTTAAGATTTTCTGATGTAGATGTCGTTCTTAATGTTACTACTCGCTAGATATTTTGAATGGCTTTACAGAAACAATATTTACAGGAATAACATTTTCCTGGTCGTCATTATATATTGAAAGCCTTAATGGATGAATGACTTTACCACTATAATTGTAATCATTATGAGGGTGTAAGTGAGGAAGGTCCCGCATACCTTTAGTATTAATTATGTTAATTATGTAATTATCTACAGTATTACTACTATCATTAGCAAGTAAAGTGATACTAGTTAGATTGAATTAATGATGAAGGTGATGATTTACAGAAGGTGATTCGAAAATTCTAACAGTGATAATAGCAATGATTTTAATATGATATGGTAATTATTGAAGATTGTAACAATATCTACACTAGCAAAAACAAATGATGAAGATGATGTTGATGAATATGATAACAAGGACAATGATGATGGTGGTGGTGAGGAAGAAGTTGACGATGATAATAATGGAAAATTTGTAATCACAGGAATAGTTATAATGGTGATGATAATGACAATAATAACAATAACAATAAAATAATGATAAACGCAAGAATGATAAAAAAGTCATAATAATGCAAATAGTAATAACAATAATGCAAATAATAATTAATGATAATAATAATAATCAAAATAGGAATAAAAATAATGATAATATTGATGAACTAATGATGATAAGAACAAATATTACGATAAAGATAATAATGATGGCCGATAGTAATAATAATGCTACCAATAATTATCATAGTAATGATGATGATGATCATAATCATCATCATCATAATAATAATAATAATTTAACGAAAGAAAAATAAATAACAATAATGATGAAAATAACACTAATAATGATGATAGCAATAATAATAATCAATAAATCGTCGTCTGCCACAAATAAGGAATATAAAGAAAAGCATGAATATTCCTCCGCGACTGAGAAAAGCCGAAAAAAACAAGGAAAAAACACCAACATCTTTTAGAACGTCACTTCACTTTGTATGCGAAACCTTCTTGACAAGTACTCTGTCGGGAAATGAGAGAATGAAGCACCGTCGCTCGTGCTGGTGGGGCGTTAAACAGCATTATTGCGTTTCGTCGGAATTACCATGAAAAGCGTGACATGTTTCTCCTTCCTCTGTAGGCCTGGTGTGTATGTGTGTGTGCGTGTGCGTGTGTGTGTGTGTGTGTGTGTGTGTGTGTGTGTGTGTGTGTGTGTGTGTGTGTGTGTGTGTGTGTGTGTGTGTGTGTGTGTGCGTGTGTGTGTGTGTGTGTATGTGTGTGTGTGTGTGTGTGTGTGTGTGTGTGTGAGAGAGAGAGAGAGAGAGAGAGAGAGAGAGATGAAAGTACTGTGTGGTGATGATGATGGTGATGATAATGGTGATGGTGATGAAAATCATAATTATTGTAGTGGCAGTAATAACAACGTCAATATCGACAATACCATCTTGCCTCCACCTCACTCACATATGTACATACGGATCCGTAAGACGTCGGACGCGTTCAAGTGCGCGCGTTTCGTCAAAGGCGCAATATTTTACCGCTATGGCAGACGGTAAGAGGATTGTACTGAAGCTCATTATGATTCTTTTCAGCGCCACACATGCACTTACATGAAGCCTTCTGAAGTGCGTTTTATTTGCCGGGCGGAAGGGACGGTGTCATTTTAAGTGGGAATTCTATTGGCGAGAATATTGATGAAAATTCTCTTATGAAATTATTGTGAAATTGTGATTTTAAACAAGACGAATTTGATGTTGCAAACTGTATTAATACTGATGGGAAATAAGGCTGTTGAGGATTTTAGTTGTCTTAAGTTTAAATATATGCATCGAAAAAAAAATGTGTGAAGCAATTATACAAATGTCAGATTGTGCGTAAAAAAGGATTTTCAGATCCTAAAGACAACGAACACGTATAATCATCTCTATATGTAAGTACTTAATATTTAGCCTCGGGAGGTTATAACACTTCATGAACCTCCGCTTTTCCCTTCTTTTCGATTCTGTTGCTTGCCTTGGCTGTAAACGACCTTTGAGAAACATTTTCCATTTTTCCTGGGCAAGGGACCTCCCATCAATCTCTAGCGACTGCTTTCCTTTCGTCACTTTCTCCTCTTCCCTCAAAGCATCAAGCCGTAGCAGAGCACCCCTTCAACACCGCTATTCGCACGCAAATTCCGTCTTCGAATTGTCTCGCGCCATCAAAGCTTCACTCGCTCAGGGTTCCTTCGTTCCGGAGCCTCATCCTGATCCAGACTCTCTCGAGCACCTTCTCAGCAGCTCTCGTGCGAGCAATCCTTTGGAATCCTATTCAAGATCCCTCGCACCTTATCAGGACCCCGAGGCGTCTAGTTGGCGAACTTTTGTCACTGTTTTTTTCCAACGCAATCATCATCACTGCACATTTCTCTGCGCGATCCGCCTCCATTGCGCCTGTGCCTTTCCCCGTGCCTTCTCGTCTGGCAGGATTTTTCTTTGTTTCTGGACGTGCCCGGATACACATGCACTCACTTACGGATAC
>NW_020869963.1:185422-187922 GCF_003789085.1 Penaeus vannamei | reverse complement strand
ATTATATATATATATATATATATATATATGTATATAATATATATCATATATATGTATATCATATATATATATATATATATATATTATATATATATATATATATATATATATATATATATATATATATATATTATATATATATATATATATATATATATATATATATATATATATATATATATATACATACACTTAAATGTTTACTCATATATATGTAAATTCTTATATGCATATATAGATATAAATGTATATATATATACTTACACGCACACACACATATATATACATATATATAATGTGTGTGTCTGTGCGTGTTTATTTATATATGCTTATATATATATATATATATATATATATATTATATATATATATATATATATATATATATATGTATATATATATATATATATATATATATATATATATATATTATATATATATATATATATATATTATATATATATATATATATATATATATATATATATATATATATATATATATATTATATTTATATTGTGTGTGCGCGTGTTTATTTATGTATGCTTATATATATATATATATATATATATATATATATATATATATATATATATATATATATATATATATATATATATATATATATATATATATATATATATATATATATATATATATATATATATATATATATATATATATATTATATATATATATATATATATATATATATATATATATATATATATTATATATACATATACATATAAATATACAGATACATGTACATATATATATTATATAATATCTATAATATATATATATATATAAATATATGTATATTATATATGTATATATATATATATTTATATATATACATATATATATTTATATATATACATATATATTATATATATATATATATATATATATATATAATATATATATATATATATGTGTGTGTGTGTTTGTGTTTGTGTGTGTGTGTGTGTGTGTGTGTGTGTGTGTGTGTGTGTGTGTGTGTGTGTGTGTGTGTGTGTGTGTGTGTGTGTGTGTGTCTGTGTCCGAAGCATACAAGTCACTTGCCGAAGCGGAGTTCTCCAGAATCCGAGTTGAGTTGCCAGTTTTTGTTTTTTCCGAGATTAGCCGCCTCTTAGAAGTGAGTCGTGTGTCAATCATATCCTCATTACTTGTTTTGCTTATTTTGAAGATTACTCTTCAATTTCATAGTATTTGTGATATCATTTAAGTATAATAAATGGCAACAGCTGTTCTTTTACTTTCGACTTTTTATTGTTGTTACTATGTTCATTTTCATGAAATATGATTCCTAATTATATTTGTTATCCTACCTTGTTACTTTCAATATCATTATCAGTATTGGTATTATCATTGTCATTATTATCGTCATCATCAATATGCTTCTCAATATTGTTATAATTAGCACGTCTTACTATTACTATTTTTATTATCATCATTGCTATTAGCAGTAACAAACCAGCTGCCGGGGTGACAGTCAGTACAACTCGGCGCCTGGACGAATAGCGATGGTCGGCACAGGAAAGTAGAAGGAAAAAGGGAGAAGGAAAAGAGGAAGGCGAATAAAAGAGGTGGAGAGATTTCCTGGAAGCAGATTTTAATGAGCAGGGAAAAAATGGTGAAGAGTTTTTCGAAAGGGACGAACGGAGAGATCCAAGGCCACGGACGGGATGCGGGCGGGATTAAGCTAACGAACAGAAAGGTGTAGTGGTGGTAGCATTACCTTTGTAATTATTATTATTCATATTATCATTATCAACAATAATAAAATCATTATAATTGTTACTCTTATCGTTATCATTTGCTGCTGTTATTGTTATTATCCTATTTTAAAATTCCATTATTATTATTAGTTGTCGTCCTTATCGTTTTAACTGTTATTATCATCATTAATATCAGTTATCGTTATTGTTAATATCATTATTATTATTGTTTGTTTATCATCATTTTGATTATTATTATTATCATCATCATATCTTTTATTGTTATAGAAGATATTATCAATATAAAGAAATGCATTATCATCATTAATGTCAATATTATTATTATCATTATGTATTTTATCGCTATTTTTATTGCTACCATTATTATTATTATCATTATTAATTTATTATTATCATTATTATTATTATTGTTATTATCATTATCATTATTATTATTATTATTATTATTACTTTTATTTTCATTATAGTCATTATCATGATGATTATTAGTATAAATAGTATTATTGTTATCATGATGCTTATCATAACAGAATCATTAATATATTATTATCATCATCATGGTTGTCATCATCTTTATCGACATTATCATCATCAGCATCATTATTACTATCATCATTATCATTAGCATCGCCATCAATATCATTATCATCACTATAAAGATTATAAAAACTATAATCATTATTATCGTCACCATCATTATCATAATCGTTATTATCACTGCCATCATTATTATCATTATTTTCATCATTGTTATA
>NW_020869963.1:114293-147822 GCF_003789085.1 Penaeus vannamei | reverse complement strand
GTATATATGTATATGTGTATATATTATATATATATACACAAATATATATAACACATATATTACACATATATTACAAATATATATTTGTATATATGCGTATGCATATATATATATATATATAATATATATATATATATATATATATATATATTATATATATATATATGTAGATAGATAGATAGATAGATAGGTAGATAATAGATAGATAGATGTATACATATACATACATACTTTTTATATATATATGTATGTATGTATGCATGTGTATGCATGTGTATGTATATATAATGTAATATATATATATATATATATATATATATATATATATATATATATATATATATATATATATATATATATATATATATATATATATATATATATATATATATATATATATATATATATATCGGAGATGTTTGCCACGTATTAGGAACTGGTTTATGACATGTTAGTGACGTGTTTGTGACGTATTAGTTAGGGTGCTGGTCTTCTCACACGCCCTCAGGCACTACCATATAAGGGGAGAGAGGATGGGAAAGAGGGAAGAAAGAAAGAGCGAGAGAGGGAGAGAGAAAGAGAGACAGAGTGACGGATAAGGAGAGAAAAGGGGAGAGGCGTAAATAGGGTCGGGGAGAAGGGGATAAAGAGGGGAGAGGGGTACAAAGAGTGGAAGGGAAGAAATGAAAGATAGCGAAAAGCGAAAGAAAAGATGTATTGGTTAGCAGATAGATAGATAGAACGGAAGATAGATAGCTTGATATTAAGGCAGACTCTTGCATACATATACAAACATACACACGGAAAGAGATAGATAGATAGATTGATGGAGAGAAATAGAGAGAGAGAGAGAGAGATAGATAGATGGAGAGAAAGAAAGAGAGAGAGAGAGAGAGAGAGAGAGAGAGAGAGACAGACAGACAGACAGACAGACAGACAGACAGACAGACAGACAGACGACAGACAGACAGACAGACAGACAGACAGACAGAGATAATGGGACAGAGCGAGAGACAACGAAACAAAGAAAGGGGAGAGAGAAAAAAAGAAAAAAAGGAAGAGCAAGTTACAAGAGTCAAAGGAAAACCAAAAAGAACGAAGACAAACAAAAAACAAAGAAAGAAAGAAAGAAAGAAAAGATATACAATCCAAAAGGGGAGTGAGGACAAAAGAGAGGGGAAAGGGAAGACGCAAGAGATAAAGAAGAGCCAGGGAGAAGAGGGAGAAAAGGAGGGGAGAGGGCGAGAGGGCAGAGGAGGTGAGGGGAGAGGGGGTGAGGGGGAGGGGTGAGGGGAGAGGAGGTGAGAAGAGAGAGGGTAAGGGATATGTGAGTGAGGGAGAGGGGGTGAGAGAAAAGGAGGTGAGGGGAGAGGGAGAGGGGGTGAGAGGATAGGTGAGTGAGGGAGAGGAGGTGAGAAGAGAGAGGTGAGGGATATGTGAGTGAGGGGAGAGGGGGTGAGAGAAAAGGAGGTGAGGGAGAGGGGGTGAGGGAGAGAGGATAGGTGAGTGAGGGAGAGGGGTGAGGGAAGAGGAGGTGAGGGGAGAGGAGGATGAGGGGAGAGGGGGGTTGAGGGGAAAGGAGGGGAGCGCGATTGGGAGAACAGAACAGAGGCAAATATTGACACGTTTTGTAGTTACATGACAGGGAATTACCACAGACAAGGCAAACCTCCCCTCATTCCCCTCCTCCTCCTCCTCCCCTCACCCTCCTTCTGCCCCCCCTCTTCACCCTCCATCTCCCATCCTCCTTCTCTTTCCTCCTCCCCGTCTCCCTCCCCTCATTTTCCTCCTCATCTCACTCTTCACCTTTCCTCCCTCCCCTCACCGTCCTTCCCCCTCTCTCCCTCTTCCATCCCCTCCTCCCTCTTCCACCCCCTCTCCACCTCCACCCCCTCCCCTCCCCCTCTCCAACTCCTACCTCCCCCCCCTCCCTCCCCTTCCTCCTTCCTTCCCTCCCCCCCTTCCTTCCCTCCCCACTCCCCTCCCTGTCGTCTTTCCTTCCTCCCACCCCTTCCATCCCCCTTCACGCCCCCATTCACCTCCCCTTTAACCCTCCCTCCCCCCCCTTTTTACCCTTCTCTCCACCCCTTCCTCTTCCCTTTAACCCTCCCTCTCCCCCTTCCTCCCCCTTTAACCCTCCTCCCCCCTCCCTTTTAACCCTCCCTCCCCCACCTTTTAACCCCTTTTAACCCTCCCCCCTTTAACCCTCCTCTCCCCCTTCCTTTTAATCCTCCCTCCCCCTTTAACCCTCCCCCTTAACCCTTTCCCCTTCCCTCCTTTTAACCCTCCCCCCCCTTAACCCTTCCCCCCCCCCCCTCTCCCTCTCCATCTGCCTCGGGGAACCATTGTCTCAGAACCACAGAACCGCAGAACCGCACTTACATGAACCTTGTGGTCGAAGGAAGCGGTAATAAGTGTTTATGTACTTACAGATTTTTCTCAATCTTCGGTGAAATTCCTTCTCGATTTTCCTTTTATTCTTATTTGTTATCGCGTGTTGTTTGTTATTGTTGTCATCTCTGTTATCACTATTATCATCATCATTGTTATTATTATCGTTATCATTGTCATTGTTATTATTATCATTATCTTTATGATTGTTATTATTATCATTATCATTATCATTGTTTTTATTATCATTATCATTATCATTGTTATTATTATCATTATCATTATCATTGTTATTATTATCATTATCATTATCATTGTTTTTATTATCATTATCATTGTTATTATTACCATTATCATTTCATCGTTATCATTAGCATTAGTAATTTTTCTGATTAATTTCTTATTCTTATTCTTCTATTTTATCTTTATCATCATTATTACTATTACTGCTACTATTACCATTGTTATGATTATCGTTATTATTCTATTGTCGCCATAATTAATATTTGTAGTAGTAGTAGAATCATTATCATTATTGTCATTATTGTTATCAATGTTATTATTATTATTGTTGTTATTATCATTATCATTAATATTAGTTCAATATTATCACCATTATTATCACTATCACTATTATCATTAATATTATTGTTTGCGTTATCATTGTTATTATTATCATCATTATTGTTATTACCATGATAATAATGATAACAATAATAATAATAATATAATTGTGATAATAATAACATTTACGATAATCATCATCATTATTATCATCATTATCATTATTATAAGTGTAATCATAGTGATAATGATAATGATAATAATAATGATACTACTACTACTAAGAAATTTCTCATTATTGATATCATCATTATTGTCATCATTATTGATATCATCATTATTGTCAGCATTACTGTTATCATAATTAACATTGTGTTCATTACTATTGTTATTTTCATCATTATCATCTTCATAATTTCTTTATATCGTTCTTATTATTTCCATCATTATTATCTTATTATTATTACCATCATTATTATCTTATTATTATTACCATCATCATTATCATCATTATATCTTTTTTACTATTATATATTTATTGATTTATCGTTATTATCTTAATGATAATAATTATTATAATTATTATAATTGTTATTATTACCATTATTATTATTATTATTATTATTATTATTATTATTATTATTATTATTATTATTATTATTATTATTATTATTATTATCATTATTATTATTATTATTATTATTATTATTATTATTATTATTATTATTATTATTATTATTATTATTATTATTATTATAATTATTATTATCATCATTATTATTATTATCATTATTACTATTATCAATATTGTTATTATCATTATTATTTTCATTATTATTATTACTATTGTTATTGTTGTTATTGTTATAATTATCATTATTATCATTATCATTATTTTTTTTCTTCATTATTATTATCATTGTTAGCCTTATTATTATTATCATCACTATTATTACCATTTTCATTACTATTATTTCTGTTATTATCATCATTATCATTATTGTTATTATTATTATAATCATTATTATTATCACTATAATCATCAATGAAATTATCGTTTTTATTATCAATATCATTTTAAAAAATCATCATCATCATCATCCTTCTCTTTGTTACTGTTACTTCTATTATTATCATTACTATCAGCGTTATCACTTTTATCATTATCATTATTATTTCTATTATCATGATTTTTATCTTTCTTATTTTCCTCATTATCATCATAATTACTGTAAAGTTTACCATCATTTTATTCTCGTTATCATCATCATTATCATCATCGTTGTTATTGCTACCAATTTTGTTTTTATTATCATTATCATTCCTATTTTTATTATCAAGGCTGAGATTCAGATTTTCCACAAAATTATATTCGTACTTATTTTATCTTTCCTCCATTTTCTTTTTTTTTTTTTTTCTTCTTCTTTTCTCTTCTTGATAGCGCGATTATCACAGAAATAATTAAAGGTAATTGATATATTTTAATCCACTGATATATTTCCTTTCAGTTTATAATTAATTATCATTTTCACAATCAATATCTTATCTCTATGTCCTTTTTTTTTCTTCTTTCTAATATATTTTTTTATCATAAAAATTGAAGAAAATATATGATTTTTTTTTTTTACTTAACTTTATTAAAAAAAAAATCCGCCAATTTTATCCCCAAAGGAACAAAATAATAATAATAATAATAATAATAATAATAATAATAATAATAATAATAATAAAATCCGCCATAACTTTACCCCAAAAAGGAAGAAATTAATCAATAAAAAAAACACAAAATCTGCCATTCATATTCATTTATTTAATCATTTAATATTCACAGTAATGATACAATAACTCTGTATGTACATCGATAATAGCAACTCTGACTGGGAATAAACGGAGAAGGATAATGGAGAGGCTACATAATATGAGAAAAAGAAAAAAATTATCCATTTTTTTTTCCTCTAACAATAAAGATAAAACAGTATCTTAAATATATATTCACAGAGAGGAACTCAGGGTGTGTGTGTTTGTGTGTGTGTGTGTGTGTGTGTGTGTGTGTGTGTGTGTGTGTGTGTGTGTGTGTGTGTGTGTGTGTGTGTGTGTGTGTGTGTGTGTGTGTGTGTGTGTGTGTGTGTGTGTGTGTGTGTGTGTGTGTGTGTGTGTGTGTGTGTGTGTGTGTGTGTGTGTGTGTGTGTGTGTGTGTGTGTGTGTGTGTGTGTGTGTGTGTGTGTGTGTGTGTGTGTGTGTGTGTGTGTGTGTGTGTGTCTTCTCGTAGCGACATTTAACGAAAATTGAATATCCGGTTTTTCAGAAAGAAAAGAATTGATAATGATTGATAAGTTATATAAATAAAGAGAAAAATGCAGTGATTTCTCTCGCTTTTCCATCACATAAAAAAAACAATAAATAACCGAAAGAAAAGGAGGAGAAAAAAGAAAAACTTTTTTTTTTTTTAGTTTGTCCTTCAAGTGATCCAATTTCTCCTCCCGTTTTCTTTCTTCCGACAAATCAAAATTCAGTAAACAAATAAAAGATATACACATATGTATGCAAGTATCACGTTTCTCAGAGTATGTAGCCACAACTACGTGTTTTCATTATACAAGTCACATCAATCACATGACAAAGAAATTTTTTCCCACCCAAAAAGTCCACCTGAGCTTCGAAAAAAAAGCAAATAAAAAATTGTCAACTCTTATTTTTTTTAAGAGTGAATTTTTTTTTTTTTTAGCCACAAGAGGACATTCTTTTTGCTTAATTATATATATATATATTTAAGGGGGGAAGAGATTATTTTTTGTCTCTCTCTCTCTCTCTTTTTGAATAACATGAAAGAACAGTCTAACAGCTGTATTAGTATACTTCGTATTTACAAGAATTTCCAAAAAAAAAAGGAAAGTTAGCTAACACACTGGTTCTATACAAGATAAAATTTGGAATACAACATCTGCTCTCCTTGTTAACCAATCTATGTTTTGTTCTCCTCTCTTTATCACCTCTCTCTCTCTCTTCCTCTCTTTCTTTTGTCTCTCCCTCTTTCATTATTTCCCCCCCCTCTTTCTCTCTTTTTTTTCTCTTGTTTCTTCTCTTTTCTTCTCTTGTTTCCTCTCCCCTATTCTCTCTTTTATATCCTCCACCCTTTTCTCTTTTCTCTTGTTTCCTTTCCTCTTTTCTTTCTCTTTTATTCTCCCTCTCTCTTTCTCCCTTTCTCTTCTCCCTCTCTCTTTCTCCCTTTCTCTTCTCTCTCTTCTTTCTCCTTTCTCTTCTCCCTCTCTCTCTCTCTTTCTCTTCTCTTTCTCTCTTCTCTCTCTTCTCTCTCTCTCTCTCTCTCTCTCGGAATTCTGTCGCCGAGGTTTGAGGAGGCGGCACTTCCTTGCCCTCCGGAGGAAGGAGGAGGCGGCACCGCAATAAGGAAGCGAAGGAAGGACAGGAGGAGGAAGGAGGAGAGGGAGGGGAGAGGGAGAGGGAGAGGGAGAGGGGGAGGAAGGGGGAGAGGGAGAGGGGAGGGGGGAGAGGGGAGGGAGAGGAGGGAAGGGGGAGGAAGGGGGAGGGAGAGGGAGAGGGGGAGGAAGGGGAGAGGGAGGAGGAGAGGGGAGGAGGGGGAGAGGGAGGGGGAGGAGGAGGAGGAAGGGGGAGGGAGAGGGAGAGGGAGAGGGGGGAAGGGGGAGAGGGAAAGAGGGGGAGGAGGAGGAGGGAGGGGAATGGAGAAGGAAAAGAAGGAGGAGGATAAGAATAAGAATAAGGGAGAAAAGGAAATGGAGGAGGAGGAGAGAAGTAGAAAAGAAAGAGGAAGATAGAGGTGAGGAGGAGGAGGAGGAGGAATGCGAGACAGGAAACTCAAAGAATTGCGTAACGTTTCTTGAGGTGACGGAACTCACCTTCTTGCAGAACGAGAGGAGGAAGTGAAGAGGGAAAGAAGAGGAGGGAGGAGGAGGAGAGGAGGATCTCTCTCTCTCTCTCTCTTTCTCTCTGTCTCTCTTTCTCTCTCTCTCTCTCTCTTTCTCTCTCTCTTTCTTTTCTCTTTCTCTCTTCTCTCTCTCTCTCTCTCTCTCTCTCTCTCTCTCTCTCTCCTCTCTCTCTCTCTCTCTCTCTCTCTCTCTCTCTCTCTCTCTCTCTCTCTCTCTCTCTCTCTCTCTCTCTCTCTCTCTCTCGTCTCTCTCTCTCTCTCGTCGCTTCAGGCTGCAAACAACAGTTATCGAACAGACAGACAGACAGACAGACAGACAGACCTTATATCCCACGCGGCTGTTGCGCTTCGAGGCTCACTCAGGAGGAGAATAATAGAGAGAAAAAAAAGAATAAAAAAAAGGCAAAAAGAGAGGATCTTGGAGGGAAATTACCATTCGCGAAGAAAATAACCTCAAGACGTTAAAACTTCATTGAAAGGCGAAACAGGAAGGATGTTCCACAGCCTCTAATTCTCGCGACTGTGGGTCTCCAATTTTTCCCTTTTCCTTTTTTCCTTTTATGGGTTTTATTCTTTTTTTTTTTTTCTTCTCTCTCTCTCTCGTGGGGGGGGAGGGGCGGGGATGCCGTTGTTTTTCGTCTATAAATAGTCTCTTGCGTGGGTTAACTTGACGTCGGATTGCACAAGTTTGCGCTGGATTACGTAAGACCATTTTCTTTCCATTATGTGGATGAGATGCGGCCGAGGATGTGGGTAGGTCTTGGATAACATTTCTTTCTATTAAGTTTTCTCTTCTTCTTCTTCTTCTTTTTCGTCGTCTTCTATTTTTGGTCTTCTTTGTTCTTCGATTTCTTTAAAAAAAAAATGTCTTCTCTTCTTCTTTTTTGGTGTTGTTAGTTTTGTTTTCTGTCGGATTCTTTTTTTTTCTTTCCCTTTCAAAAAATTCTTTGATCCCACCTTCTATTAGCGTCTCCTTTTTTTTTTTCTTTCTTTCTTTTTTTTATCGGAGCGAAAACATCCACGGAAAAAATATTAGATCAAGGTGGAAACCACGTGCCGTCGAGCCACCGGCCAATCACGGACGAGCTCGCCCGACCGCCCCCGAATGCGCCGCTCTGATTGGTCGACCGAGGCGGCGCGCTGACCGTGCCCCAAAGACCGCATTTTCGGCGTGACTGACCGAGGACTGAGACGCCGCCGGTGAGGACTCCTGAGGGCGTGTCCTTCTTGAGGGAGGTGGGCGGAGTCGACCCTCTCTCTCTCTCTCTCTCTCTCTCTCTCTCTCTCTCTCTCTCCTCTCTCTCTCTCTCTCTCTCTCTCTCTCTCTCTCTCTCTCTCTCTCTCTCTCTCTATGCAATAAAACTTGCACACAGCCTGGGCGCGAAGGGGGTTCCATCGGCGACGCGGCGGGAGAGAGAGGGAGCGCTTGTTCGCACAACTCGGAGGGCGAATAAGGGAGGTCCCAGGAGCTACTCGCGGGGAACATTGGCTTCACGAACGACCTAGCGGGGGGGAGGGGGAGGGAGAGGGGAGAGGGGAGAGACGAGGGGAGGGTCTATGTGGCGGAGGGTTGTGGGGGGGAAGGGCGGAGAGGAAGGGTGCGTGTGGGGGTTGACTAGCGGCAGGGTGGTGGAGGGAGAAGGGTGGAGGAGGGGGTGCGGGTGGGGAGGAAGGGGTGGGAGGGGAACTTGAAGCCCTCCCCCGCCGCCATGGAGGAGAAGGGAGGGAGGTGAGGGAGAGGGGGAGGCCAGGGACGTGGCCAGGGAGGTCATGAGGGGGCAGCGACGACATCGGGGGCACCAGGTACGACTTGGACACGTCGGAGGGGACGTGGTGGTCGTCGTGGTCGTGTGCAGGATGTCGGAGATCGGTGACACGTCCGTCTTGATAAGGGGGAGGGGGGAGCTCTGAGGGGGGGAGGCCGAAGGGTGGGGGATATCGAGGAGGGGTGGGGGAGAGGCTGGCCGGGTGGGGGGACGACGGGTGGGGGGACGTGGGTTGGAGGTGGGGGAGACGACCCCCCCTTCGCTCGGGGTCGTGGTGGGGAGGGGGCTCTCCGACACGGGTGGGGGGGAGTGAGTGCCTGAGGGAGGAAGAAAAAAATATTAGATAAAAGAGGCTTTTTTTCGAAAATCTGAATGAATAAATTTTATGTGCAGTAAATCTCAACGATATAAACACAATACATAAAAATATCCACTTTTGAAAAAAAAAAATATACATATGTTGATAATAGTAATAATCAATATACACAACACACACACACACACACACACACACACACACACACACACACACACACACAATATATATATATCTATATATATATATATATATATATATATATATATATATATATATATATATATATATATATATATATATATATTTCATATATTCATAAAAAAAAACAAAACCAAAAAAAGCAAACTAGATTCATCTAAAAAAAAACATACATTCCCAAAGTAAAAAAAAAAAAAAAGAAATCATAAACAAGATACCCCCCCCCCCCCCAAAAAAAAAAAAAAATAAAAAAAAAATAAAAAAATAATAATAACAATAATAAAAAGAAACTTACCGAGTGACAGGTCCTCGTCATCGGAGTCATCCAAGGGCGTGGGTGACCCCGGGTTGATGAGGTCATCGTCGTCGTCGTCGTGGTGGGCGTCACGTGACTCGGAGGCCCTCGATGCCCCGCCCGCGCCCTGTTGACCTTGCATCATCCTGGGGAGAAGGAGGGAAAAGAGGTCAAGGAGAGGTCATAGACACATTGGTCACATGGTAATGGTAATAGTAATGGTAGTGGAAATGGTAATCATGGTGGTATGAGTGATGATTGTAGTAATAGTAATACCAGAGATAGATTATTAATGATAGTAATAGCAATAATTATAATAGTAATGATAATATTTATCATAACAGTGATGATAATGTTCTTAATAATAATAATGATAATATTTATGATAATAATAATAATAAGACTAATAGCGATGATAATAATAATAGTAATAAAAACAACAACAATATCAAACCCCCAACCGCACGACCCCCAACCCTAACCCCCACCACCCCCAACCCTCCAACTCTCCCCCCCATCTCCCAACCCCACCACCCCCAACCCTCCAACCCCACCACCCCAACCTCCAAACCCCCAACCCCAACCCCCCAACCCCCAACCCTCCAACCCCCAACCTCCAACCCTCATTCCCCCATCCCCCAACCCCCAACCCCCCAACCCCACCACCCCCAACCCCCATCCCCCATCCCCCAAACCCCCCAACCATTTACGCCCCAAGCCCCAGCCAGGAGAGCACCAGCACGCGACCTCAAAGATTAACTCCCGCAAGCCGATGAGGGGGAGTAATCCTTTGGACAAACAAACAAGTCGACACGCGCGGTTGAGGGGAGTTGGAGTAGGGGAGGACGAGGGAGTGGAGGGAGAGGGAGAGGTAGAGAGGGAGTTGGGAGTGGAGACGAGGGAGTGAGGGAGAGGGAGAGGTAGAGAATGAGGGGAGTGGAGTGGGAGGACGAGGGGAGTGGGGAGAGGGAGAGGTAGAGGAGGGGAGTGGGGGAGTGGAGGACGAGGGGAGTGGGGGAGAGGGGGAGTGGAGGACGAGGGGAGTGAGGGAGAGGGGTTTTGAGAGTGGGATTAGGAGTGGCGGAGTGGGGGAGAAGGAGAGGATGAGGGGAGTGGAGGAGTGGGGGAGTTGGGGGTTTGAGAGTGGGATTAGGAGTGGGAGGGGGATTGGAGCAGAGGGAGAGAGGGATTAGAGAGTGGGGAGAGGAGGGAGAGGGAGAGGGAGGGGAGGGAGTGGGGGGAGTGGGGGTTTGAGAGTGGGAGTGAGAGGGGAGGGGTTGGAGAAAGGGAGAGAGGGAGAGGATGAGGAGAGTGGGAGTGGGGGGAGAATAGGTTTGAAAGAGGGTGAGTGGGAGGATGAGAGGGAGTGGGAGAGGGAGGAAAAGAAAGCGAGAAAGGGAGAGCCCGAGAGGGAGCATAAAGAGAGAGAAATAAGAGAAAAGAGAAGAGAAACAGAACTCAGAAGAGACGAAAGAAAGAAAGAGCAAGGAATCTGAAAAGCGAGGGAGAGAAGGGGATAGGATAGAGAGAGAGAGAGAGGAGAGAGCGAGAGAGCGAGAGAGCGAGAGAGCGAGAGAGCGGAGAGAGAAGAGAGAGAGAGAGAGAGAGAGAGGAGGAGAGAGAGAGAGAGAGAGAGAGAAGAGAGAGAGAGAGAAGAGAGGAGAGCGAGAGAGCGGAGAGAGCGAGAGAGCGAGAGAGAGAGAGGAGAGAGAAGAGAGAGAGAGAGAGAGAGAGAGAGAGAGAGAGAGGAGAGAGAGAGAGAGAGAGGAGAGAGAGAGAGAGAAGAGAGGAGGAGAGAGAGAGAGAGAGAGAGAAGAAAGAGAGAGAGAGCGAGAGAGACGAGAGAGCGAGCAGAAGAGAGAGAGAGAGAGGAGAGAGAGGAAGAGAGAGAAGAGGAGAGAGAGAGAGCGAGAGCGAGAGAGAGAGAGATGAGAGAGAGAGAGAGAGATGAGAGAGAGAGAGAGACGAAGAAGAGAGAGAGAGAGCAGCGAGAGAGAGGAGAGAGAGAGAGAACGAGAGGAGACAGAGCCGAGAGCAGCGACGGAAGCGAGCGAGGCGATGCGATGCGAGCGAGAGAAAGAGACCCGAGAGAGAGAGAGGATGACCGGAGAGAGAGAGAGAGAAGGAGAATGAGGAATCGAGACGGAGAGAACGAGGCAGCGAGGATGAGAGAAGAGGAGACGAAGACGAGAGGCGGGAGTCGAGCGCGAGAGGGAGAAATTCTTCTCTCGCTTCCCCCTCCGCCCCCGTCCCTGTTCTCCCCCCTCGCCGCTCCCCACCCGCCCCCCCTCCGCCCCCCCCCCCCTCCCCCAAACCACCGCCAGAACCCCATGGTCATTAATTCGTCCGTTACACACACTTCTTTTCCCCCCAATAAATCCTTTCTTTGTTCCGTCTGAATTCCGATAAACGCAGCCCCCGCCGCCGCTCCTCCTCTCCCTCTCTCTCTCCCCTCTTTCTCTACCTCGGTCTCGTCTCTCTCTCTCTCTCTTCTCCTCTCCTTCTCTCTTCTCCTCCTCTCTCTCTCCTCTCTCGCTCTCTCGTCTCTCTCCTCTCTCTCTCTTTCCCTCTTTCTCTACATCGGTCTCTCTCTCTCGCTCTCTCCTCCCTCTCTCTCCTCCTCTCTCTCTTTTCTCTTCTCTTTCCTCCCTCCCTCTCCCCCTCCTTCCCTTCCCCTCCTGTCTCTCTCTCCCTCCTCCCTCTCCCCTCATTCGCCTTTCTCTCTCTCTCTTCCCTCCCTCCCTCCCTATTCGCCTTTCCACCTGCGGGCCGGAGCGATGACGGGAGCAAAATACAGAAGAAAAAAATATATTATATATTCCCAGACTTTAATACTAATCCGAACCCGACGGCGACGACCACCGAGTTCTTTCGAAAAACGACTAAAAAAAGCGAAAGAGGGGGGAAGGGAAGGGGGGGAGGGGGGAGAAAGGGGGAGGGGGGTGCGAAATTGACTTCCCGAAGGCGAGGAATCGGAGGTTGAGGGGAAGGGGAGGGGGGTGGATGGGTGGGTGGGAGAGGAGAGGAGGTGGGGTTTGGAAATCGGGGCGATGGGTATTCCTCCTTCCTCCTCCTTCTCCCCTCTTCTCTCCCCCTATCCTCTCTCCGTTGGACGAACTCCCTCTTTCTCTCTCTCTCCACGACCAAACTATCCGCCTATCCCCCCCCCTCCTCCTTCTCCCCACCTTCACCCCCTTACTCCTCCCCTCTCCTCCCTTCTTCCTTCCCTCCAAGCCTTTCACCAATTCCCCTTCTTCCCTCCCTCTTTTATCCCTCCTCCTCCACCCTACCTTCCTCCACTCGTTCCCTCGTCCTCCCTCCTCCCTCCTCCCTCGCCCTCCCTCTCCACTCGCTCCCTACTCTCTCCCCTCTCCCCCTCGCTCCCTCTCCCTACCTCCACCCCTCCCCTCCCTCCCTCCCTCCACTCGCTCCCTTCCCTCCCTCCTCTCCCCTCCTCCCTCGCTCCCTCTCCTCGCCTCCCTCCTCCACTCACTCCCTCCCTCCTCCCCTCACCCTCCTCCCCTCGTCCTCGCTCCCTCTCTCTCCCCTCGCTCCTCTCCTTACCTCCACCCTCCCCTCCCTCCTCCACTCCTCCCCTCACTCCTCCCCTCCCCTCCCTCCCCTCGTCCTCCCTCACTCCTCCCTCCTCCCCTCGTCCTCGCTCCCTCGCCCTCCCTCTTTACAGTAAACACGTATAATAAGATGACGTTTATTCAATGGACCTTGTTACACCACGAGAGCAGGCTGACACTCCTGCTGTTGTTGCTACTGCTGACTGCTGCCTCCCCTGCTGACGCTCTTGGTTCTGCTGATTCTACTGATTTTCTAAGCTTGAATTTATTTTTTTTATTTATCTATCTTTATTATTTTTATTATTATTGTTATTGTTGTTATCAATATTATTATTATTATGATCCTTTTTTATCATCCTTATTTTAATCGTCATGAGCATTATTATTATTTATATTATTATGATTATTATGGTTTATGTTTTGAAAAGAGTTAAGTTTTGGAATATGTATATATCTATTTTATAATATTTCTATTGCTCTCTTTCTCCCTTTGTGAAATCCAATTACGTCTGTTTGGAAAAAATAAAATCTTTACGTTGTTATATAATGATTCTCATTCCTCCACCTCCTCCTTTATCAGTTTTTGATTATTAATGAATCTTTTGGAGTCAAATTGGCCGTTTCATATCAAGCTTAAGGAATAGTTCCATTAAAAGAGAGGAAATATATTTTTTGTATGTACTTCGTTAGTGAAATTTAATAGAAAAAACAATAACTAGAGATTTAGATAATAATAAATCATAATTAGGATCATTAATATTAGATAATTTCCATATTTCTTAATATGTTATAGTCATCATTATCAGTCAGATAGATCATTAAATATCAAAACAGGAATGACGCATCTTTTGCCGACATATATAACTTATATTGTTATGTAAATTCTATGTGCGTGTTTCCGTGTCTGTATGCAGTGAGTCCGTGTACGTTTTGACATCCCCTGTCATCATCACCCCTTCTTTCCCCTTCCTACCCTCCCCCCCCTTTAATAGCTCCCTCCTCACCCCCCCCACTTCTCTCCCTCCTCTTCCCCTTCCGATTTTCTCTCCATTATTATCTTTCTTTTTTTTCACTTTTTTTTTTGGATTCTCTCTCCTGCTCTCTGTTTCCTTTTTATTTCCTTATTGCTCCTTCCTATCCTCTTCTTTACTCCCCCTCTCTCTCATCTGTTCTCTCTTATACCCTCTCCATCTTTCTCTCCCCTCAGCCCATCCCTCCCTCCTCCCCCCACTTCCCTCCCTTCCCACATCCCCTTTTCGCGAGCTTCCCTCCTCCTTGTCTATTTTTCCCCCAACTTTCTCCTCCCTGTTTCCCTCGTTCCCCTTTCCCTCTTCCTCCCCTCCCTTCTTCTTCCCTCCCCTCCCTCAGCCACCCTCTCCCCTCTCTCCCTCCCCTCCCCCCACCTCTTTTCCCCCTCTCTTCCTCCCCCTCTCCCACCCCCTTTCCCCTCTCTCCCTCCCCTCCCACCCCTCCCCTCTCCTTCCTTCCCTGCCCCCCTCTTCCCCTCTCTTCCTCCCTCCCCCCCCACCTCCTTTCCCCCTCTTTCTCCCTCCTCTCCCCCACTTCCTTTCCCCTCTCCCTTCTCACCTCACATGACCCCTCCCCCTTCCCCCCCTCCCCTCCTCGTCTTAAGTGTCCAGGTGTGGCTGGGAGACGGGAAGTGACCTAATGGGCGTGATTTGCACCTTAATGAGAAGGAATTAATTAGCTGTTAATAAGGAAATGACTTGGAAGCCTCGGGAAATTCCTTAGTCTGATTAACACGGAGCAGGTGGGGGAGGGGGGGTGAGAGGGGGGAGGAGGGGAGAGGGAGGGTGTGAGGAGGGAGGGTAGGGAAGGAGGAGAGGAGAGAGGTGTGAGGAGGGGGGGTGAGGAGGGATTAGTAGAGGAGGAGGGAGGGAGGGAGAGGGAAGGGAGAGAGAGAAGAGAGAGAGAGAGAGAGAGAGAGAGAGAGAGAGAGAGAGAGAGAGAGAGAGAGAGAGAGAGAGAGAGAGAGAGAGAGAGAGAGAGAGAGAGAGAGGAGAGAGAGAGAGAGAGAGAGAGAGAGAGAGAGAGAGAGAGAGAGGTGAGAGAGAGGTGAGAGATGCCCAGTGGGAATTCCAATCACAGAAATCAGACCCAAGATGGAAGATTCGCCGCAACCAAGAAAACCTCTCTCTCTCTCTCTCTTCCTTTCGCTCGCTCCCTCTTTTCGATCTTCTCTTCCCTCTTCCTCTCCTACTCTCTCTCTTTATTCCTCTCTCGCTCTATCCCTCTCCTCCTTCCCTTCCTCCCCCCTCTCTCTTTCCTTCGCTCCCTCCTCTTCCTCTCCCCTCCCTTCCTCCCTTTCCCTCCCTCTCTCCTCTTCCTCCCCTCCCTCCCTCCCTCCCTCTCCCCTCTCCCTCTCTCCCTCTCCCCTCCCTCTCTCCCTCTTCCTCTCTCCCTCCCTCCCTCCTCCTCCCTGCTCCCTCACCTTCCTCCTTCCCTCCTCCCCTCCGCCGCCGTTTCACACCCCAAGCTCCCCTTCCGCCAACAAGGACAAGAGCTCCCTCCCCCCCTACACTCCCCCCCCCCCCTCCCCGGACCCTTCCATAAATCAATACTACTCAATCAACAGTTTATTTCACTCATTATCAAAATCAATGGACGTTTTCCCAGGCGATTATTGTAGGGTACTTTCGCTCGCTCTTTCTCTCTCTCTCTCTCTCTCTCTCCCCCGTTTTCTTTGCGAGGATTTGTGGGGGGGGGGGTCGAAGGAGGGGGGACTGATGTATATCGCTTATGGATGGTTTGTCCTTTTATTTTTGAGTTGGGTGGGGTGGGTGTGGTTATTTGAAGTCTTTCTTGTCCCTTTTTTGATGTATCTTCTGTTCTGTCTTCATTTGTTTAGGGTATATTGGGCGCGTATATGCTCAACATATTATTTATATCTTGTAAAAACAAATATATCATACAAATAACAATAATGCCATTAAATATTGATATAACCATCATAACAATAATAACTATAATAAAAGAACAAAGCCAACTTACCAAAAAACAATAACAACAACATCAATAACACTGAATATTAACGAGAAATCACAAGAATATCTCTTGTATTGGCATTTTATAAGTCATTTATTGATCAATAAATCAAGACGTTGTTTTAAAAACCTCGATCTCAAATTTTTTTTTTCTGTTTCTGTCTATCACTTTTCGCAAAGAATTTCGGTTTGTTGTTACTTATAATTTATTCGTTTTGTTTTGTTGTTAAGGTCGTTATATTGTTATCGTTATCAAATATCATTATTGTATCTTTATTACCATCAAAGTTATTATTTTACTATCATTATTAAAATAATTTATTACTATGAATA
Organism: Penaeus vannamei; assembly: GCF_003789085.1. Classification (NCBI taxonomy): domain Eukaryota; kingdom Metazoa; phylum Arthropoda; class Malacostraca; order Decapoda; family Penaeidae; genus Penaeus; species Penaeus vannamei. The sequence continues at coordinate 131,478 of NW_020869963.1, read as the reverse complement.
TTAGCACGATCATCTGTATTATTATCAAAGTTATTATTCAACTATTATCATTATAACAATTCATTACTATGAATATTAGCACGATCATTATTAACCATATGTTTATTAATAGTATCAATATTATTACCATCATCGTTGTAATCATTATTATCATATATAATTATCAATATTGAAATTATTGGCACTTTTTTATTACTACTATTCCTACTAAAACTTTTACCATTTATGTAATTGGGATAATGATATAAGATGAATTAGCAAAGAAATAAACGAATATACAAATAATTACATGTAAATAAATATTTAAAAAAATAAATATAATTAATCAAAGAGAAATAAACATCCCTTTCCTCAAAAAAAAAAAAAAAAAAACATAAATAAAAGAAATAAATGAACAAATTAATAAAAAATAATCTATCTATCTATCTATCTATCTATCTATCTATCTATCTATCTATCTATCTATCTATCTATCTCTATATAATCATATAATAGATATTCTTAATAAATACATTTAAAAAATCGTATTTTCCCTCCGCCTCCCATCCGATCGCCCAAAAGACCCGACGACTCTCGACCACTAAAAAAAAAACAGCGTAGTATCCCCGATAATTTTTTTTTCTTCATTTTCCGTTTTCTTTTTTTTTTTTTTTTTTTTCTTTTTTTTTTTTAATTTTTTTTTAACGCTGTCGGCTCTTACGGAAGAGGACGCCTAAAGCTTTTTTCGCTCCTTTTGCTCGCTCGCTCGCTAACGCTGTCGGCTCTTATAGAGGAAGGTACGCCTAAAGGATTTTGTGATTTGAGGTTTTCAGATTTTGGGTTTTCCTTTTGAGGGGGAGGTACTTTTTTGAAGAGAGAGAGAGACTAGATAGATAGATAGAGAGAGAGAGAGAGACTTACAAAACACATTTTTCCCCAACAAACACAAACATTTTCTCTAGCAAACACACATATTTTTTAACAAACACAAACACATTTCTCAACACACATACACATTTTATAAATAAACATTAAAAAAAACACACAAACACAAAACACATCTCAACAAAACACACAACACACCCCTTCCCATTTCACCCCACCCCCCTCCCCCACCCCTCCCACCCCCACCCCAATCCCCTTCCACCCCATCCCCCACCCATCCCCCATCCCCCCTCCCCAAGCATCCCCAACAAACGCTTTAAAACCAAATGGGAGGGAGGGTGGGGGTGGGGGTGGGGTGGTGGTGGGGGAGGAGGGGGGTGGCCGGCCCCCCGCCTCCAACAAACCGCACAAGAGAAGATCGCGGAATTGCCATTGGAAAAAACAAAGGCAACAGATTTGATAAATTACGTCACCCTCGGGGCTCGCCTCCCTGCCGGCTCGCCCTCCAAACTCCCGAGGATAGAAAGAGCTCCATTTCATTATGGCGGCAATTTTAAAAAACCTCGCTCTTCGAAAGCAGATGGCCCGCGGCACTCCGAGGGTTGGCTTGTTAAATGTCATTTGGAAATGGGACTTTACGAAAAGGGGAAAGGAAGAAAGGAAGAGAGAGACAGAGAGAGAGAGAGAGAAAAAAAAAAAAATTGGAGCCACATCCGTGAATTTTTTTTTTTTTTTTTTTTTTGTTCCGCGTCGACAGCGAGTTGTTGGCGAGGGTTTGATTTTATTTTTTTATTAATTGATTTTGATTTTTGATTTTTTTTTTAGTTTTTTAAAACGTGGTTTCTTTCTTTTGAATCTTTGGCTTTTTTTTTTTTTTTTTTTTTTTTTGGCCTTTGGTTAAGCTTTGGGGATGGTCTTTTTATGCCTGCCTATTTTTGCTCTCTCTCTCTTCCCCCATCTCTCTTTCTCTCTCTCTTCCCCCTCTTTCTTTCTCTCTCTCTCTCTCTCTCTCTCTCTTCTCTCTCTCTCTCTCTCTCCCTCTCTTCTTTCTCTCTTCTCTCTCTCTCTCTCTCTCTATCTCTCTATCTCCCTTCCTCTCTCCACTCTCTTTCTCTCTCTCTCTATCCCTCCCCCTCTCTCTTTCTCTCTCTCTCTCTATCTATCTCTCTCTCCCTTCCTCTCTCTCTTTCTCTCTCTCTCTCTATCCCTCCCCCTCTCTCTCTTTCTCTCTCTCTCTATCCTTTTCTCTCCCTCTTCGAATACCAACAATCACAAATTCAATCACGAAAGCGCATCACTTTCACCGTCTCAATTAAACAATAAACAAAAGACAATCAAAACCTTTAACAGAAGTAGACGTATCATATTCCTTTCCACGTCGATAAATTCCAATTTGGTGTCGATCTCAAGATGGCAAGAATATCAAGATGGTGTTCTTTCTTTTTTTTCTTTTTTTTCTTTATCTTGTTCTAAGTATACGTGTCGATGACTTGAATGATAGATTTATTCGTAATGAGATGCTAAATATACATCTAGATTGACTGATTGATAGATTGAATAATTCGTAATTTATTCTTTTCTTCTGAACTATAAAAGTGGATTACAGACATATTTCAGATTAAAGATACACTGACACTGAACGACAAAAACAAAAACAAAAAAACAAAAAACTGGCAACTTTTCATACACTTTTTTCATACACTTTTCATACCGCAAAACAAAAACAAAAACTGGCTGGCTTTTTTCATACGGCAAAAACTGGCAACTTTTTTTTTTCATTCATTTCACCTCATTCACAACAGCCAACAACCACAACCCACGTACTTACACATTACAATACGCCGTGACTACTACTTCACCCATTCAGAAACACAATTACGTATGGAGGGAGAGAGAGAGAGAGAGAGGGGGGAGGAGGGGTAAGAGAGAGAGAGGAGAGGAGAAAGGAGAGAGAGAGGGAGAGAGAGAGAGAGAGAGAGAGAGAGAGAGAGAGAGAGAGAGAGAGAGAGAGAGAGAGAGAGAGAGAGAGAAGAGAGAGAGAAGAGAGAGAGAAGAGAGAGATCAGAGAAGAGAGAGAAGAAGAGAAAAGAGAAGAAGAAGAGAAGGAAAGAAGAGAAGAGAGAAAGAGAAAGAAGAGAAAAAAAGTAAGGAAAGAGGAGAAGAGGAAAAGAGAGGAGGAGGAGAGGGGGATGGGGAGAGGAGTAGGACAGCATCACCGGGTATTTATAAACACAATTAGCATATGTGACGCCACATCAACACCCGTACACTGATTTACCACCCGGGTTTAAAAGCGGATAGGGTTATGTAACAGTGACAGAAACTTTTTCCCTATTCTAACCCCCTTTTCAACTTTTTTCTCTCTAAAATTGAGGCAGAGATAGAAGAGGGAGATAGAGAAAGGGAAGGGAAAGATGAGAGAGAGAGAGAGAGAGAGAGAGAGAGAGAGAGAGAGAGAGAGAGAGAGAGAGAGAGAGAGAGAGAGAGAGAGAGAGAGAGAGAGAGAGAGAGTCTTAATTATTCTGCCATCTCACAATGTTCATCATTGACATAATAAATCATTTCGATAAATGATTATCATCAATAATATATAATTATCTTTATTAGTGTTATTATACTCCCCTAAAATCCTTCTTAGACGACCATACGTCATAATAATAAAATAGATATAAACTTACGGTTTTTGTATTTTTGATAACGTGAATCTTTGGAATTTATTAAAAGTAAAAAAAAAAAAAAAAAAAAACAAAAGATCAAACAACTATCTCACTAAACACAAAAAAAGTTACGAAAGAAAACAAAAACAAAAACACCAAACACTACCTTTCTAAAAACAAAGTACAGAATAATTACACACACAACAAAAAAAAAAAAAAACACACATTACCCCCTTTTTTTCCACCGAAACATAACGATCAAGCGAACGATAAATTTCGCGTTGCATGGCTCTTGCAATCGTTTCAAACCCGCCTAATCATCTCAGTATTGATATTCACTCTTCACTATTGTGCGCAAAATGGTGATATATTTATTGTCGTGATATTCATCTGGTCGGAGTGAATGGGAGAGTAAATGTTGAATAAATATATGATGTTTTTGTGTTGGGAGTGGGAGTGCTTTTCAGTGCGGAGCGGCTTTTGTTTTTAATTTTGTCGTTGTTGTTGTTTGTTATCATTATAATTATTATTATCATTGTTGTTATTATTTTATTATCATTATTATTATTATTGTTGTTTTGTTGTTTGTTTTTTATTATCATTATTATTGTTATTATTATTATTATTGTTATTACTATTATTATTACTGTTATTATTATTGTTATTATTATTATTATTATTATTATTATCATTGTTATTATATTATTATTATTACTGTTATTTATTTATTATTATTATTATTATTATTGGTATTGTTACTGATATTGTCATTATCATTATCTTTATTTTCATTGTTATTATCATTACCATCACCATTACTATAATCATTATTATTATGATTATCATTATTTTCATGATTATCGTGTTATCGTTATCATCATTATCATAATCTTCTCTCTCTCTCTCTATCATCAATCAATTTCAGTCAATCAATTTCTCTCTCTATCTATCTGACACTCATACAATAGATGTGTGGATTTCTTCAAGAGCGACCCTCCTATTCTTATTCTTCCTGTTCTGAGTTCCTGTAGACGCCACTTTATCGGCGCTTTCTGTACTCTCTCTCTCTCTCTTCTCTTTTCTTCCTTCTACTTCCTGTTTTTTCTTTACTTATAATTGTTTGATTACTATCATTATATTTTTCATTATACGTTTTTATCTTTGTTATAAGTTTTGTTATCATTCCCATTATCGTATTTTTAATTATATGTCTTTGTTATTATTTGCATCATTATGTTTTTCATTACATCTTATTATCATGATTGTTATTATCATATATAATTTTTAATATATATCTATCTCTTCTTCGTGACCATAAACGTCTGTAAACAAACATCCAAAAATATTAATATACGGCTTCGTTAAAACCGTATTTCCTTTCTCTTCTCTCTCTCTCTCTCTCTCTCTCTCTCTCTCTCTCTCTCTCTCTCTCTCTCTCTCTCTCTCTCTCTCTCTCTCTCTCTCTCTCTCTCTCTCTCTCTCTCTCTCCTTTTTTCTTTTTTTAATTCTAGCCGTCTCACTTGATTGGCAAATCCTTTTCGCTCCCGATTAGAATGTTCCCGATTTCTACGCTATAAATCCACCGCCGATTTCGCTAAATCATTTTCGAAGATTGGGTTCCGATTTTCCCGCCAAATCGATGTGGCTGTTTCGTGTTTATATTGATTAATTCAATTATCTTTATTTTTTTTTATCGTGTTTTATTAATATGTATTTTAGGTTTTGTGTTGAACAAATGAGCATAATACACTCATTCTTATGATTAAATTGCGTATATATGAAATTACTTTTTTATCATCATTACCATGTTTTAATTTGATTTTTGGCTCATAAGGATTTTTTTTTTATCGGGGGACTGAGGCGATGGTTCTTTTTTCATTAAATTTCTTCTACAGAAACATATATACCTACACATTCTTTACAACCTATCTCTATCTTCCTACATCATAACCAACGAATCACCGCAATTATGATCTCCCCTTTTCAATCAAATACGCTCGTTTAATCGCTATTTATCCCCGCTTTTGTCGACCTCAAACGCGGCGAGAACCTCCCAACAATGGCGCGGGAAAGACAAAGAAAACGGACACTCAAGGCTATTCTTGCGCGGGAAAATGGTCGTAGGAAGGGAAAGCTCGGCTGATCGGTCCGTGTGGAAAATGGCTTCCGAATAATCGCTAAGGGGGGGTTTTATTGTTTGTTTTTTTGTTTTGTTTTTGTTTTGGAAAGTGGGGAAGTATAAATAAAAGAGGAATATTGTTGTTGGGGTGTTTGTTGTCGCTCGGTCGTTTAGCGCGTGTAGGTATGCGATCGAGACGAATATCTAGTTATATGTGTAAATTAACGGACATCACCCACGCACATCCACACTCAAACACACTTAAATGCTACACCCACCCTGAACCCCCATCCCCGCTACACATCCTCATCTACACCCCCATCACCGCTACATCCATCACCGCTACACACTTACCCCCACCCCGCTACACACCCCCACCCCCGCTACACACCCCACCCCGCTACACCCCCCCCAACACCCCCCCACCCCCGCTACACCCCCCACCCCCCTACAGCCCCCCACCCCCGCTACACCCCACCCCACCCCCGCTACACCCACCCCGCCCACCCCACCCCACCCACCCCCCCATCCCGCTACACCCCCACCACCCCCGCTACACCCCACCCCACCCCCGCTACACCCCACCCCCCCCCCCCCGCTACACTTCCAACGCCGCCAATTCGAAAAGAAAGAAAAAGCAGTCCCAAATAACCGCTACTTTCACGTGATATTTAACGAGGTCGAGGAAGCGGTGACGAAGGGCGGTGGTGAGTGGGGGGGGGGGATGAGGGGAGTGGGTAGGGGGGGAGAGGGAGTGGGTAGGGGGTGAGTGAGGGGTGAGTAGGGGGGGGAGTTGGTAGGGGGGTTGAGGGGAGTGAGTAGGGGAGAGGGGAGTGGGTAGGGGGGGGGTTGGTAGGGGGTGTTGAGGGGAGTGAGTAGGGGGGAGTGAGGGGAGTGAGTAGGGGGGAGTTGGTAGGGGGGTTGAGGGAGTTAGTAGGGGGGGGGTGAGGGGAGGAGGGGGGGGGGGAGTTGGTAGGGGGTTGGGGGGTGAGTAGGGGGGAGAGGAGTTGGTAGGGGGTTGGTAGGGGGTGAGGAGTGAGTAGGGGGGATGATAATGATAATAATATTAATGATAATATTGATAACGATAATAATAGGAACAACAATAATAATGATAATATAATAATAATAATAATAATAATAATAATAATAATAATAATAATAATAATAATAATAATTATAACAACAATAATAATAACAATAACAACAATAATAATAACAATAACAACAGTGATAATAATAAGGATAATAAATAATGATAACCGCAAGAAACAACAACAACAAACAACAACAAAGATAATAATAACAAACAAACAAATAAACATACAAAAATAAAAATAAATAAATAAAAGAAATAAAAGAAGCTTAAAATCGAATCCCTTTTTTCCCAATCAGTTTTCTCCCCACCCCCTCCCCCCCTCCCCCCCTCTCTCCCGACCGCACCCGCGAAGCCACAAGCTGTCTATCTATCTATCTATCTATCGACTCGCTTTCATGAGGTGGTTGTTTCAATTGCCTTAGAAATTTGAGTCTTTTAAATTTTCTTTTTTTTTATTATTCTTTTTGTTTGTTTGTTTGTTTTTATTCTGTTTCAATTGCCTTAGAAATTTGAGTCTTTTTTTAATTTTTTTTTTAATTTCTATTCTTTTTGTTTGGTTATCTTTTTTATTCTGTTCGTATTCGTGATAATTATGATATCGATAATGATGGTAATAATAAAAGGAATTGAGATGCTAATGATACTATTGTTGGTGATGATTTAATTGTCTTTGGTTTCTGTTGATAATATATAATATAGTAAATATATGAACAATAATGTTGATATGATGATGATGATGGATGATGATGAGATATGATGATGATGATGATGATGATGATGACAATATCCTCATCTTAGTAACAATAAAAAAAGCTGAAACCTTTTCCTTTCCCTCCCCTCTTTCTCCTCTACCCTCCCCCCCACCCTTTCCCTTCCTCCCCCTCCCCCTTCCTTCCTTCCCCTTCCTTCCTTCCCCCCTCCTTCCTTCCTCCCTCCCCCTTCCCCCCTCCCTCCTTACCCTCTCTCTCTCCCTCCCTCTCCTCTTCCCCTATCCCTTTGCCCTATCCCCTCCCTCCCCCTCCCCTTCCTCTCTTCCCTCCTCCCCCCTCCTCCCCCTCCCCCCCTCCTCCCCCATCCCTATACCCTATCCCCCCCTCCCCCTCCTCCTCCCCTATCCCTTTGCCCTCTCCTTCCCCATTCCGTAGTTTCTCTTATTCGCTCTTGTGGTCACGGAGTTTCTCACGTTACCGACTCGATGTCACGTGATCCGCTGCGGTGTGACGTCACGCTGTTTCAGGCCCTCGCTCGCTCGCTGTCTGTCTGTCTTTGTCTGTCTGTCTTTGTCTTTCTCTATCTGTCTGTCTTTCTGTCTGTTTATCTGTCTGTCTGTCTTTGTCTGCCTCTCTCTCTCTCGCTCTCGTCTGTCTGTCTGTCTTTATCTTTCTCTGTCTGTCTTTCTGTCTGTTTGTCTTTCTGTTTGTTTGTCTTTGTCTTTCTGTCTGTCTGTCTGTCTATCTGTCTGTCTTTGGCTTTCTCTGTCTGTCTTTCTGTCTGTTTGTCTTTGTCTTTCTGTCTTTTTGTCTGACTGTCTGTCTGTTTGTCTGTCTCTATTTGTCTGTCTGTCTGTCTGTCTTTCTGTCTGTCTGTCTCTGTCTGTCTCTCTCTCTCTCTCTCTCTGTCTCTCTCTTTGTCTTTCTCTGTCTGTCTGTCTGTCTCTCTCTGTCTTTCTCTTTCTGTCTGTCTGTCTATCTCTCTCTCTCTCTCTCTCTCTCTCCAATATTACTTCATTACTATAATTACCATCGTTTTTTATTGGATACATCATCATCCCCATTATAATCGTTATCATTGCTATTACTACTAACTACCATCTTTATCATCATCTTTATCAATTCCGTTTTCCTTTCTGACAATACTACTCAATTTTTTCCATGATATACACTAAGAACTAAATTCATTATCTTTTATATTTTTATATTTTTATGTTTATCTACTTTATTTCACTTTTTTTTTAGACCTTATGCGAAATAAGGTCTAAATTGATTATTATTTATTTTCTTAATATCTTTATGTTTATCTACTTTATTTCACTTTTATTTTAGACACGCGAAATAAGGTCTAAAATCATTATTTTTTATTCGTTATATTTTTATGTTTATCTACTTTATTTCATTTTTTTTAGACACGCGAAATATGGTCTAAAATCATTATTTTTTATTCGTTATATTTTTATGTTTATCTACTTTATTTCACCTTTTTTTAGACACGCGAAATATGGTCTAAATTCATTATTTTTATTCTTTATATCTTTATGTTTATCTACTTTATTTCACTTTTTTTTTTAGGCACGCGAAGTAAGGTCTAAATTCATTATTTTTTTATTCTTTATATTTTTATGTTTATCTACTTTATTTCACTTTTATTTTAGACCTTATGTGAAATAAGGTCTAAATTCATTATTTTTTATTTCTTTATATTTTTTATTTTTATCTAGTTTATTACACCTTTTTTTAGACACGCGAAATAAGGTCTAAATTCATTAATTTTTATTCTTTATATTTTTATGTTTATCTACTTTATTTCACTTTTTTTTTAGACCTTATGCGAAATAAGGTCTAAATTCATTATTTTTTATTCTTTATAATTTTATGTTTATCTTCTTTATTTCACCTTTTTTTAGACACACGCGAAATAGGTCTAAAATCATTATTTTTATTCGTTATATTTTTATGTTTATCTACTTTATTTCACCTTTTTTTTTAGGGTGGGGTGATGGGGGTGGGGGTTTGGGGGGGTGGGGGGGGGCGTGCGAAATAAGGTAAGTTGAAAAACGAAAAAAAAGTTTGCGCGTTTGCAAATACTCTACAAAAAATGTGGAAATAGCGTCTAAAAATAACTCGTCGGAGGAACGGAGAAAGAAGAAGAAGAAGAAGAAGAAAGAAGAAAAGTAGGAAAGAGGAAGAGAATGATTTAAAAGAAAGAAATAGAGATAATAAAATAAGCATAGAAGGAAGAGAAAAGGAAGAACTAAAAAAAGAAAGAAAATGAAAAAACTAGAAATAAATAAAACCACACAAAAGAGAGAGAGAGAGAGAGAGAGAGAGAGAGAGAGAGAGAGAGAGAGAGAGAGAGAGAGAGAGAGAGAGAGAGAGAGAGAGAGGAGAAACAAGACAAAAAAAAAAATTAAGAAACGACAAAACTTTAAGAAAGTCGCCTAGTGACGTCATCAGAACCGTAAAAAAATACATCAAAGTTTTTTTTATTTTCCTTTTTTTCATTTAAAGGGGGGAGGGGGGGGGAGGGGGGTCGACGTGCAAATTTCCGTAAACTTGTAAACAAATCTACGTTATTGAGTAAGTTAATTTTATTCATCATAAGAGTACAGCGGAAAGGATTATGATTTCCGTATAGTTATTACTGAATCAACTTTGATATCAATATTATTTTATCGTTAGCTTTATCCTTATTATTGTTTTATCATTATTATCACTTTCGTAGAGAGAGAGAGAAGCGTGAATCGGGGTATGGGAAAAAGAAAGGAGATAGAGAAGAGAGAAAAAAAGTAAAGAGGAAATAAGAGAAGAAAAAGAAGAAGAAAAAAGTAAGCAAAAATCAAAACGAAGAAAAAAAGAAAAGGCAATAAAAGAAAAAAAAAAAAAAAGAAAATATCGGAGAAACGATTAAAGAGGAAGAAAAGATAAAGAGAGGAGGAAAGGAAAATGAAAAAAGAAAAAAAGAAAGAAAAAAAAAAATAAATTAAAAAGAATATTAAAATAAACAAATGAAAATACAAAGGAAAAATAGAAAGAAGAAAGATTAAGCAAAAGAAAGAAAACAATGAAGGAATAAATAATAAAAAAAAAAAAAAAAAAAGAGAATCAAGAGAAAAGAAAGAAAAAGATGAAAGAAAAAGAGAAAGAAAATAAGAAAATAGTAGAATAGAAAAAAAAAAAAAAAAAAGACTAACATTAAAAAAAGGAGAAGAAAAAAAAAAAAAAAACAAACAAAAGATAAAAAAAAAGGAAAATAAAAACGGAGAAAATAGAAAGAATCTAAAAGGAATGAAAAAAAGAAAGAGGATCAAAGACTTTGAAAAACTAAAAAATAAAATACAAGAAAGAAATAGAGAAAGATGAAAAAGAAAAGATACAAAAACAAAAAGAAGAAAAAAAAAAGACACAGAAAAAAAAGAAAAAAAAAGGAGAAAAAAAGAAAAAATGAAGAACAGAGAAAGGAAGAGAAAAAGAAAAAAAGATAATAACAATAGAAAAAGAAAGAGGATAAGGAAATACAAAAATAAGAATTGTAAAAAAAAAAATATAAAGGAAAAACAATAAAAAAGGAAAGAAGGAATAAAAAAATAAAAAGAAAAAACAAACAAAAAATAAGGAAGAAACAAAGAATAAAAAGGAATTAGATAAAGAAAAGAAAAAGAGAAAAAGAAGTTCAAATCGAAAAAAGGGAGATAGAGAGACAACAAAGAAAGGAGATAAAAGGAAAAAAAGATAAAAACCAAGATAGAGGAGAGAAAAAACAAAGAAAAAAGGGGAAGAAAAAAAAGAAAAAAGGATAAAAATAAAAAGAAAAAGGAAGAGAAAAAAAACAATACAAGAAATGAGAAAAAAAGAAATAAAAGAAAAAAAAAAAAATAAGAAAATGGAAAAAAAAAAATAAAAAAGAGAAACATAAGAAATGATAGTGAAAGGGAAAAAAGAGGAAAAGAAAAAGAAAAAATAGGATAAAAAAAAAAAAGAAAAAAACCAGAAAATAACAACAAGAAAATGGAATGAAAGAAATAAAAGATATAACAAAAAGAGAAAAGAGCAAAGAAAGGTCAAGAAAAAAAAGTAAAATGGCGCGCAATTAAAAAGAAAGGACTAAAAGAGAGAAGTAAAGAAATAAAAAAGATAAAAAGAAAGGGGAAAAAAAGAGAGAGACGGTAAAGAGAAAGAGAAAAGAAAAAAAAAAATGAGAATCTGACAAAAAAAAAAAAAAAAAGAAAAACAAAAATGAAAAAGGAACAAAAAAAGAAACAAATAAAAAGAAATAAAAAATAAAGGAAAAAAAAAGATAAAAACAATGAAAGGAAAAAAAAAATAGAAAAATAAGAAAAAAAGATAAAAGGAACAGAAATAGGAAAAACGAAAAAAAGGAATAATAAAAAAGAAGAAGCTTTATAAGTAAAAAAAAGAAAACAATATGGAAAAAAAAACGCCCGAAAAAATCAAGAGAAAAAAGGAAGAAGAACAAAAGCTAGAGAAAAAGCAAAAAAGCTAATAGAAGGAAAACAGAGAAGCAGAAAAGAAGACAAGAGAGAGAGAGAGAGAGAGAGAGAGAGAGAGAGAGAAGAGAGAGAGAAGAGAGAGGAGAGAGAGAGAGAGAGAGAAGAGAACGAGACAGAGACAGCGAGAACAAGAGAAAGAGAGAGAGAGAAACAGAGAAGAGAACGAGAGAGATCGAGAGAGGAGAGAGAGAGAACGAGACAGAAACAGCGAGAAACAGAGACAGAGCGAGCGAGCGAGCGAGAGCGAGAGAGAGAGAGAGAGAGAGAGAGAGAGACAGACCCGGGCCAGCATACCCGCGGGCCGAAAATAACGTTCCCCCCCCCCTGCAATAACTCAACACGTAAATAACATAATGCTTCATGGTCTCTCTCTTCGCAGACTACCTCATTACGAGCGGTTCGGGCGATTTATTCAATTAACCATTGTGGTTATTGATTATGCCTTGGCGATTAAGACTGCGATTAACTTGAAGGTCGGCCTCCAGACAAGGGGGGGGGGGGCTGGGTGAGAGGGAGGGAGGGTGAGAGGGAGGGGGGGGGAGGAGGGGGGGGTGGGAGGGAAGGGAAGAGGAGAGGGACAGGTAGATAGATAGATAGGTAAATAGATATACAGACAGACATAAGAGAGAGAGAGAGAGAGAGAGAGCCGGAGGGATGCAAGAGAGAAGAGAGGAGAAAGAGAGAGAGAGAGAGAAAGAGAGAGAGAGAGAGAAAGAAAAGAGAGAGAAGAGAGAGAGAGAGAGAGAGAGAGAGAGAGAGAGAGAGAGAGAGAGAGAGAGAGAGAGAGAGAGAGACGGAGAGATGAAGGAGAGACAACAAATAGAGAGAGAGAGAGAAGAGAGAGAGAGAGAGAAGAGAGAGAGAGAGAGAGAGAGGAGAGAGAGAGAGAGAGAGAGAGAAAGAGAGAAAGAGAGAAAAGAGAGAAAGAAAGAAAGAAAGAAAGAAGAAAGAGAAAGAAAGAAAGAAAGATAGATAGAGAGAAGAGAGAGAGAGAGAGAGAGAGAGAGAGAGAGAGAGAGAGAGAGGGCTCGCCGGTTGTGAACACAGCGGAGTGGAGTCCAAACACGCCGAGTAATCTCCGTAGATTTTAAGATTACATTTGCTAAGATGATTTAATTCTCAATGGTACGTTAGGTGAATTATATAAAGATTACATATCTATTCAAGATCATATTTTTCGTCATGTGCTGTTTCTTACACATACACGGACACAAACACACAAACAAACACACACACACACACACACACACACACAACAAACACACACACGAACAAACACACACATACACAAAAAAACACACACTAATACACACACACACACAACAAATAAACACAACACACACACGCACACATAAAACACCGAATGCACACTATCAACTTTATCGGAAAGATTAAAATCAGCGTCGATGATGATAACCACACTTATAAAACTGATATAAAGTGGTTATAATAAAAGAGAAAAGGAGAAGACAAAAAAGTAAAAAAAAAAAAAAAAAAAAAAAAAAAAAAGAGGCCTAAAATACATGTAATAAAGTATAAGTGGCAACAGCTCTTGACGGGGTGACGGCGAGAGATTATAAAGAACGTAAGTCTTCAGTAATGGCGGTTATAAAATACGCCCCGACGCTTTACAACGACAAATACAACAACAACAACAACAACCTGCTATTTCTATATATTACTAGTACTATTGCTACTACTATTATTACTATTCCTACTACTATTATTACGACTACTATTACTACTATTACAATTACTACTATTATTATTACTACTATTATTACGACTACTTTTACTACTACTACTGTTACTATTACTACTACTATTATTACGACCGCTATTACTATCACTACCAGTTCAAATATTACTATTACTCGCAATACCACCACTACTACTACTACTAACTACAACTACCACTATCACTACGACTAATACTGCTACTACTACTACTACCACTTCAACCATTACTACTACACTTACTACCACTCTTACTCTTACTACTACACTTACTACCACTCTTACTCTTACTACTGCTACACTTACTACCACCTCAACCCTTACTACTCCACTTACTACCACTCTTACTCTTACTACTACACTTACTACCACCTCAACCCTTACTACTCCACTTACTACCACTCTTACTCTTACTACCAAACTTACTACCACTCTTACTCTTACTACTACTACTACTACGTCAGCGCACCTATCCCCTTGTGGCTGCGCTGTGTAGTATACAACCGGCCGTAAATATTTTCCGCAGAACTTTATTGGTAAAAGTAACGGATGAGTGAAACCCCAGAGCAACCGTATTTTTGTAGGAGAGAGGGAGAGGGAGAGGGAGAGGAGAGGGAGAGGAGAGGGAGAGGGAGAGGGAGGGAGAGGGAGGGAAAGGAGGGAGAGGAGAGGGAGAGGGAGGAGAGGGAAAGGGAGAGGGAGGGAGAGGGAGAGGGAGAGGGAAAGGGAGAGAGAGGGAGAGAGAAAGGAGAAGGAGGAAGAGGAAAGAGGAGAGAGAGAGGGAAATAGAGAGAGAGAGGAAGAGAGGAGGAAAATAGAGAGGAGGGAAGAGGGAGGAAGGAGAGAGAGAGAGGAGGGGTATGGGAAGAGGGGAGAGAGAAGCAGAAAAAGAGGAAGAGAGAGAAGGAAAGGGAGTGAGAGGGAAAATGAAAGAGAGGGAGAGAGGAGAAAATGGCGTTTTTTTTTTTTTTCGCTCGTTGAAAAAAAATTGATTTTATGACCGTTATTATATTAACAATGATGGCGAGATTTATAATAGCGATCGTAGGGGTAATACTGATAATATCAATGACGATGAATTTGATATAAATGATGCAGATATAGTATTTATCATTACTATTACTATTATTATTATCATTAATATCATTACTATTATTATCATCATTATTATCATTATTCGTAATAGTATTAATAGTAGTTGTATCATTATCATTATTATTGATGATGATGATATTATCATTACTATTACAAAATAATAATGATAATGATAATCATTATCATTATTATCGTTATAATAATAAAATAATTTCAATATTACTAGTATTCCAGTTATCATTGGTATCATCATTACTGTTGTTATTCATCATTATTATCATCGTTGTTATTATTATTATCATTATTATTATTATGATTACTATAAATTTCGTTATTATAATTATTAATCATCATTAACATTGTTATTATTATCATCATTATCATTATCACTTTCATAAATATCATCATCATTGCTATTACTATCATTATCAATTATTATCATTATAATCATTATCATCGTCATCATCAACATTATTAATATTACATCAAAAATATTTTCGTTATCATAATTATCATCATTATCATTCCTTACCCCATATTATTGCTGCCATAAATATCACAAAAATTATAAATATAAATAATTATAAATACATATTCGCTGTTACATTTTAGTCTTGCGGAAAATATCATATAATTTTGCGAACACGAAAGAAATTATAACTTTATAATAAAATCAGAATAAACTGTAAGACTATTTTTTTTTTTTTTTTGTAAGAAAATGAGATAATTATAAAGAAAAAAAAAATAATATAGAACAATAGAACCGCTTTTTATGTTATTATTGTTGCTATATATTTTGATAATTGTAATATAATATCAACTGTGACATTAATGATAATTGATATAAAAAAGACAATGAAAAAACACGAAAAATAATAAACAATTGTATAATAATTATTAAAACAACAAAGTTAAATCACGATAAAAAAAATATTTATAGATAGATATATAGAAATAGCACTAGTGATAATAAAAAAGATAATTAAAAAAATTATAACATGATGAAAATGATAATAAATAAGATATTAAGAGTAAAGATAGGGACTGGAATAATGAAAGATAATGATGAAAATAATAAAAATAATTAATATCACTTATATTCGCATTCGCTATTAAGTTAAAATAATAATATTATGGATAATAGAAAGTTATAATAAAAAATAGCGGTAATACTAATACTGATAATATTTGTGATGAAAATAAGAACAATGATGATAATAATAACAATTTGAATTTAAAATTATTATCGAAAAATATTCAAAGCTAACATCAATAACCAAAGATAAATAAATAAATAATAACAATAACAATAATAACGATAAAAAAACTAATAATAACAATAAGTAACAATAATCATAATAATAGTAAATAGTAAATAGTAATAACAATAAATTTAAAAATAATAATAACGTTAAGAGCTAAAATCAAGTTTATATAACACGGTTAATATCATTATCATTCGTATTATCATTATCATCATTATTACAAAATTATCAGAACTCACCTAGGTAGCAATAATAGCAATTAAAATGATAACGACATTAATAGTATTGATAAATCTATTTTCGATCTCAACGGTAAATAAGGAATCATAATAATAGCAGCAATAATATGGAAAATAATGATAATCAAGATAATACTAGTAACAACAAGTAATAGTATTAGTATGATAATAATAATGATAATGATATTAATAATAATGGTAATAATAATAATGATATTACCACTACTATTACTACTACTAATGACAATAACAATAATAATAATAATGATAATAATAATGATAATAATAATAATGATAATAATAATAATAATAATAATAATAATAATAATAATAATAATAATAATAATAATAACAATAACAAAATAATAATAACAATAACAACAATAATATAATAACAATGATAATAATAATAATAATAATAATGATAATGATAACAATGGTAATGATAATAATAACGATAATAATACTGACAACAATAATAATAATAATCATTATCATTATTATTATTATTATTATTTTCATCATGACCATTATTATCATTACTATTTTTATCATTATTGGTATTACTATTGTCGTTATCAATATTGTTAATGTTATCAGTATCGTTGTAATCATTATCACTATTTTAGAATTATCATCATGATTATGATTAATAACAACAGTAGTAATAATATTACTAATATTATTACAATTATTTTTATTATTATATTTTTTTATTATCATCATTATTGTTATCATTATTATATTTCTCGTTATTATTTTTACTATCATAATCATTATTACTATTTTCATTATCATTACAATTATCATTATCAATATTATTTTTATTATTATCATCATTATTATTATGATCATAATCAGTAGTGTTATTGTTATTATCATTATC
>NW_020869963.1:107500-111693 GCF_003789085.1 Penaeus vannamei | reverse complement strand
GTGTTAGCTAACTTTCCTTTTTTTTTTGGAAATTCTTGTAAATACGAAGTATACTAATACAGCTGTTAGACTGTTCTTTCATGTTATTCAAAAGAGAGAGAGAGAGAGACAAAAAATAATCTCTTCCCCCTTAAATATATATATATAATTAAGCAAAAAGAATGTCCTCTTGTGGCTAAAAAAAAAAAAATTCACTCTTAAAAAAAATAAGAGTTGACAATTTTTTATTTGCTTTTTTTTCGAAGCTCAGGTGGACTTTTTGGGTGGGAAAAAATTTCTTTGTCATGTGATTGATGTGACTTGTATAATGAAAACACGTAGTTGTGGCTACATACTCTGAGAAACGTGATACTTGCATACATATGTGTATATCTTTTATTTGTTTACTGAATTTTGATTTGTCGGAAGAAAGAAAACGGGAGGAGAAATTGGATCACTTGAAGGACAAACTAAAAAAAAAAAAAGTTTTTCTTTTTTCTCCTCCTTTTCTTTCGGTTATTTATTGTTTTTTTTTATGTGATGGAAAAGCGAGAGAAATCACTGCATTTTTCTCTTTATTTATATAACTTATCAATCATTATCAATTCTTTTCTTTCTGAAAAACCGGATATTCAATTTTCGTTAAATGTCGCTACGAGAAGACACACACACACACACACACACACACACACACACACACACACACACACACACACACACACACACACACACACACACACACACACACACACACACACACACACACACACACACACACACACACACACACACACACACACACACACACACACACACACACACACACACACACACACACACACACACACACACACACACACACACACACACACACAACACACACACACACACACACACACACACACCCTGAGTTCCTCTCTGTGAATATATATTTAAGATACTGTTTTATCTTTATTGTTAGAGGAAAAAAAAATGGATAATTTTTTTCTTTTTCTCATATTATGTAGCCTCTCCATTATCCTTCTCCGTTTATTCCCAGTCAGAGTTGCTATTATCGATGTACATACAGAGTTATTGTATCATTACTGTGAATATTAAATGATTAAATAAATGAATATGAATGGCAGATTTTTGTGTTTTTTTTATTGATTAATTTCTTCCTTTTTGGGGTAAAGTTATGGCGGATTATATTATTATTATTATTATTATTATTATTATTATTATTATTATTATTATTTTGTTCCTTTGGGGGATAAAATTGGCGGATTTTTTTTTTAATAAAGTTAAGTAAAAAAAAAAATCATATATTTTCTTCAATTTTTATGATAAAAAAATATATTAGAAAGAAAGAAAAAAAAGGACATAGAGATAAGATATTGATTGTGAAAATGATAATTAATTATAAACTGAAAGGAAATATATCAGTGGATTAAAATATATCAATTACCTTTAATTATTTCTGTGATAATCGCGCTATCAAGAAGAGAAAAGAAGAAGAAAAAAAAAAAAAGAAAATGGAGGAAAGGAAAAATAAGTACGAATATAATTTTGTGGAAAATCTGAATCTCAGCCTTGATAATAAAAATAGGAATGATAATGATAATAAAAAACAAATTGGTAGCAATAACAACGATGATGATAATGATGATGATAACGAGAATAAAATGATGGTAAACTTTACAGTAATTATGATGATAATGAGGAAAATAAGAAAGATAAAAATCATGATAATAGAAATAATAATGATAATGATAAAAGTGATAACGCTGATAGTAATGATAATAATAGAAGTAACAGTAACAAAGAGAAGGATGATGATGATGATGATTTTTTAAAATGATATTGATAATAAAAACGATAATTTCATTGATGATTATAGTGATAATAATAATGATTATAATAATAATAACAATAATGATAATGATGATAATAACAGAAATAATAGTAATGAAAATGGTAATAATAGTGATGATAATAATAATAAGGCTAACAATGATAATAATAATGAAGAAAAAAAATAATGATAATGATAATAATGATAATTATAACAATAACAACAATAACAATAGTAATAATAATAATGAAAATAATAATGATAATAACAATATTGATAATAGTAATAATGATAATAATAATAATGATGATAATAATAATTATAATAATAATAATAATAATAATAATAATAATAATATAATAATAATAATAATAATAATAATAAAATAATAATAATAATAATAATAATAATAATAATAATAATAATAATAATAATAATAATAATAATAATAATAATAATAATAATAATAATGGTAATAATAACAATTATAATAATTTAATAATTATTATCATTAAGATAATAACGATAAATCAATAAATATATAATAGTAAAAAAGATATAATGATGATAATGATGATGGTAATAATAATAAGATAATAATGATGGTAATAATAATAAGATAATAATGATGGAAATAATAAGAACGATATAAAGAAATTATGAAGATGATAATGATGAAAATAACAATAGTAATGAACACAATGTTAATTATGATAACAGTAATGCTGACAATAATGATGATATCAATAATGATGACAATAATGATGATATCAATAATGAGAATATTCTTAGTAGTAGTAGTATCATTATTATTATCATTATCATTATCACTATGATTACACTTATAATAATGATAATGATGATAATAATGATGATGATTATCGTAAATGTTATTATTATCACAATTATATTATTATTATTATTGTTATCATTATTATCATGGTAACAATAATGATGATAATAATAACAATGATAACGCAAACAATAATATTAATGATAATAGTGATAGTGATAATAATGGTGATAATATTGAACTAATATTAATGATAATGATAATAACAACAATAATAATAATAACATTGATAACAATAATGACAATAATGATAATGATTCTACTACTACTACAAATATTAATTATGGCGACAATAGAATAATAACGATAATCATAACAATGGTAATAGTAGCAGTAATAGTAATAATGATGATAAAGATAAGAATAAGAAGAATAAGAATAAGAAATTAATCAGAAAAATTACTAATGCTAATGATAACGATGAAATGATAATGGTAATAATAACAATGATAATGATAATAAAAACAATGATAATGATAATGATAATAATAACAATGATAATGATAATGATAATAATAACAATGATAATGATAATGATAATAAAAACAATGATAATGATAATGATAATAATAACAATCATAAAGATAATGATAATAATAACAATGACAATGATAACGATAATAATAACAATGATGATGATAATAGTGATAACAGAGATGACAACAATAACAAACAACACGCGATAACAAATAAGAATAAAAGGAAAATCGAGAAGGAATTTCACCGAAGATTGAGAAAAATCTGTAAGTACATAAACACTTATTACCGCTTCCTTCGACCACAAGGTTCATGTAAGTGCGGTTCTGCGGTTCTGTGGTTCTGAGACAATGGTTCCCCGAGGCAGATGGAGAGGGAGGGGGGGGGGGGGAAGGGTTAAGGGGGGGAGGGTTAAAAGGAGGGAAGGGGAAAGGGTTAAGGGGGGGAGGGTTAAAAGGGGGGAGGGAGGATTAAAAGGAAGGGGAGAGGGAGGGTTAAAGGGGGGAGGGTTAAAAGGTGGGGGAGGGTTAAAAGGTGGGGGGAGGGAGGGTTAAAAGGAGGGGGGGGAGGGTTAAAGGGGGAGGAAGGGGGAGAGGGAGGGTTAAAGGGAAGAGGAAGGGGTGGGAGAGAAGGGTAAAAAGGGGGGGGGAGGGAGGGTTAAAGGGGAGGGTGAATGGGGGCGTGAAGGGGGGATGGAAGGGGTGGGAGGGAAGGAAAGACGACAGGAGGGGAGTGGGGGAGGGAAGGAGGGGTGGGAGGGAAGGAAGGAGGAAGGGGAGGGAGGGGGGGAGGTAGGAGTTGGGAGGGGGAGGGGAGGGGGTGGAGGTGGAGAGGGGGTGGAAGAGGAGGAGGGGATGGAAGAGGGAGGAGAGGGGAAGGACGGTGAGGGGAGGGAGGAAAGGGTGAAGAGTGAGATGAGGAGGAGGAAAATGAGGGGAGGGGAGACGGGGAGGGAGGAAAGAGAAGGAGGATGGGAGATGGAGGGTGAAGAGGGGGGCAGAAGGAGGGTGAGGGGAGGAGGAGGAGGAGGGGAATGAGGGGAGGTTTGCC
>NW_020869963.1:95000-97500 GCF_003789085.1 Penaeus vannamei | reverse complement strand
GGAGAAGGAGGGGGGGAAAGAGGGGAGGGAGATGGAAAGGAAAAAGAAAGATAGCATGGTGATAGTAGGAAGAGAAAGAGGAAAGATAGAGGAGGGTAAAAGGGAAGGAAGGGAGTTAAAAAGAGAAGACGAGAGAGATAAGGAGAGTTAACGAAAGATGGAGATAGATAGATAGAGGTAGAGATAAATAAAGAGATGGATAGATAAACAGAGAGAGAGAGAGAGACAGGGAAAGAGGGAGAGAAAGAGATAGTTAGATAGATAGAAAGAGAGAGAGAGAGAGAGAGAGAGAGGGGAAGGAAAAAAAAGGGATGTAGAACGGAGGTTGCAAAAGAGGGAGGGAAAAGGAAAGAGAGAGAATGAGAAAGGAAGGAAGAAGGAAAATATTGCGAAGAAATGGCGAGGGAGAGAGAAAGAGAGAGGAAGAATTAGACGGATGGAGACCGCGGAGGGAGGGACATAGAGCAGGAAAAGGAAGAAGAGAACGATAGAGAACGAAATTAGAAAAAAAACCCGGAATACAGGAACAGAGAAATGGAGAATAAGGGGGAGAGAGAGTGATAGAGGGAAAGAAAGAGGAAAACGTATGTTACCATTTTTTCCCATTACCATTACCATGATCATTTCTATAGTTACCATCATCAGTATAATCAGAACGATGATGACAATCTCAAAAACAATCATACAATAAATGCTTATCATCATTAATATTAGTTTAATTGCTTCCAGTGTTATTATTGGTGTGTGTGGCGTTATCATCATTATTGTCATTATCGTCTGTGTTATATCATTGTTATTATTGTGATCATGTTTAACACGGTTTTATCATTTTCACTTTTGTTGCTGTTGTTGTTTTGCCATAATAATTGTCGTTATCACTATTATTGTTATCCTTAACAAGTACATTATCGTAATCAGTACTACTATGTAATTAATACTATGATAAGAGAAAATAACTATAGGAGCAATTCTCATTAATACTCTTCTAGCTTCAAATCTAATTAATTTATCTTATTTTCATCGTCAATGTTCTATAAATATTTTTTTACTGTTTGTTGGAGATAAGTTACTCTAGACTGATTTGCATATTCATGAAAATCTAACTATGTATAACTATTACTTCTTTTTTAATGTTTCATGATATCAAACATATGTTGTTACTGATATTATCTTTATTATCGTCAGTAGCGTGTATTTTGTTAATGAAGTACCGAGTTGGGATAGGAGGGAGAGGGGGTGGAGGGAGGAAGGGAGAGAGGGAGGGAAGGAGGGAGAGGGGGAGGGTAGGAGGGAGGAGGGAGGGGAGGGTAGGAGGGAGGGAGGGAGGAAGGGAGAGAGGGAGGGAAGGATGGAGAGGGGGAGGGTAGGAGGGAGGAGGGAGAGAGAAGGGAAGGAGGAGAGGGGAGGGTAGGAGGAAGAGGGAGAGAGGAAGGGAGAGGGAGGGAGAGGGAGGGTAGGAGGGAAGGAGGGAGAGGGGGGTAGGAGGGAGGAGGGAGCGAGGAAGGGAAGGAGGGGGGAGGGAGAGGGGGAGGGTAGGAGAAGGAGGAGAGAGGAAGGGAGGAAGGGAGAGAGGGGCAGGAGGGAAGGATGGAGGGGGAGGGTAGGAGGAGAGAGGAGAGAGGAAGGGAAGGAGGGAAGGATGGAGAGGAGCTGGAGGGAGGGAGGGAGAAGGAGAGAGAGAGAGAGAGAGAGAGAGAGAGAGAGAGAGAGAGAGAGAGAGAGAGAGGGAGTTGGAAAGGGAGAGAGGGAGGGAGGGAATGAGGAAGGGGAAAGGGTAGAGGGAATGAAGGAAGGAGGAAGGGAGGGAGGGAGAGAGAGAGAAAGTAAGGAAGAGAGGGAGAGAGAGAAAGAGAAGAGAGAGAGAGAGTGAGAGAGAGAAGAAAGAAAAAAAATAGAGCGAGAGAGAGAGAGAGAGAAAACAAGAGCGAGAGAAAGAGAGAAAGAGAAAGAAAGAGAAGTACATGTTAGATAATGAATACAAAAATCTGCTAACAGATTAAGTGAACAAATAACAGCAAAAACAAAACAACATACCCACAAGAGTTACGCAATCTGCATTTTTTTTTCTTTTCACTCTTTATTTTTTATTATCGTTTTTTATTATCGTTTTTTATTATCATTTTTTTTTTGTCTGTTTTTTTTTTTTTTTTTTTTTTTTTTTTTTTTTTTTTTTTTTTAACGGTAAGTAATTTGATGTGAATATATGCAAATGAAGCGTCTCAGCTGTTCCCAGGTTCCATCAGTGCATTAGTGTGGTGTTGGTACTTGTTTGTGCTTGTTTGTTTGTTCGCCTTCTATTGCATGTGGTTAATTGTTATTTATATCTGGTCATTTCTTTTTTTTTCTTTTCTTTTTTCTATTATTGTTTTATTATTATCATTATTATTATTATTATTATTATTATTATTATTATTATTATTATTATTATTATTATTATCATTATCATTATTATTATTATTATTATTATTATTATTATTATTATCATTATTATTATTATTAT
>NW_020869963.1:75000-87500 GCF_003789085.1 Penaeus vannamei | reverse complement strand
CTTACCCCTCGCTCCCCCCCTCGCCTCCATCCCCTTTCCCGCCGCCCACCGTTTCCCACCTTCTTCGCCCCCCTCCCCTCCTCTCCCGCCTCCCCCCCTCCACCCCCTTTCCCACCGCCCTCTCCCCCCTTATCCCACCTTCCCCCCTCCCCCTTCCCATCTTCCCCCCTCCCCCTCCCCCCTCTCCCCCCTTTCCCATCCCCCTCCACCCCCCCTCCACCCTCCCCCCTTATCCCACCGCAAGCTTCGTCACAATTACCGGCACATCGGCCGGCGCCCCCCAAGCCCTACCTGCCTCCCTCTAATAAAATGATAATGTCGATGTAATGGGAGTGTTACTGAGGTCGATGGAGATGTGGGGGGAGGGAGGGGGGGAGGGGTAGGGAGGGAGGTGGGAGGAGGTGGAGGGGTAGGGGAGGAGGGGGGTAGGGAGGGAGGAGGTGGGAGGAGATGGGGGGAGGGAGAGGAGGGAGGGAGGGAGGATGGAGGTGGGAGGAGAGGGAGGAGGAGGGGGTAGGGAGAGAGGAGGTGGGAGGGGGGTGAAGGGAGAGGATGAAGAGAGGTGGGAGTGGGGTGAAGATGGGGGGGGGGGAGGATGGAGGTGAGAGGGGAGGGGGAGAGGATGAAGGGGGAGGGAGGGAGGGGGAGGAAGGATGAATGGGGGATGGAGGGAGGAGGATGAAAGGGGAGGGAAGGAGGGGGAAGAGGAGGATAAAGGGAGGGGAGGGAGAGGGGGAGGGAGGGGGGTGGGAGAGGAGGATAAAGACGGAGAGAAGGGAGGGGGAGGGAGGAAGAAGGAGGAATCAGGATGTAAAGAAGGCAATGGACGGTATGTTACGGTACGGTTAAGGGGGAAGAGAGAAAGGATGAGGGGAGGGAAGAGGGGAAGGGGAGAAGAAGGAGAGTGGGAAGAAGGGAGTGATGGGGGGTGGGGAGGAGGGGGGATGGAAAAATGAAGGTAAGAAGGGTATGAGTGAAGTGAGTCGAGAAGAGGAGGAGGGGAGGGGGGAAGTGAGTCGAGAAGGGAAGGGGAAGTGAGTCGAGAAGAGGGGGAGGGGGGAGGGGGAGGGGAAGTGACCGGAAGGGGAAGTGAGTCGGAAGAGGGGAGGAGAGGGGGGAGGGGAAGTGAGTCCGTCGAGGAAGGGAGGGGAAGTGAGTCGAGAAGAGGGGAGGGGGAAGGGGGGGGAGGGGGAGGGGGGAAGAGTTCGTGGGAATATCAGTGGTCAGCGTGTGATAGAGGTCGTGGCGGTGAGGATAATGTGAGGAGAGAATGATTGAAACAGACAGGCCGAATGACGGACGAACAATGGAAGAGAAGAAGCGGAAGAGATAAAAGAAGATGCATAAAGACTGGACGGAAGAGAGAATATATGTGTATATAAACACACACACACACACACACACACACATACACACGCACACACACACACACACACACACACACACACACACACACACACACACACACACACACACACATATATATATATATATATATATATTATATATATATATATATATATATATATATATATTTATTATCTATTTATTTATATATATATATATATATATATATATATATATATATATATATATATGTGTGTGTGTGTGTGTGTGTGTGTGTGTGTGTGTGTGTGTGTGTGTGTGTAGAGAGAGAGACAGACAGACAGACAGACAGACTGAGGACAGACACAGAACCAGAGTGGGAGGTTACTAAAGGTAACTATGATTAATGAACAGGTGGCGTAGACATCAAACATGCAAGCACACACACACAACACACACACACACACACACAACACACACACACGCACGCACACGCAGACACACAGACAACGTAAAGTAAACAAGGATCAATATTCTTTCCATTCAATTAATATGACTTGATCTTTAAAACATTTTTTTTTTTTTGAAATGACGATAGAGGCCACGGATGCAAGATAGAAAATACAAATAAACAAATAAAAACTCGAATAGAAGAATAGATAGAAAGTTCATAAAAAAAAATCTAATTAGCAATAACTTAAAGAACAAAGGAACTTATGGATGAATGAATTTATAAGTAGGTAAACAAAACACTTTTGTTCTACTTCCTGTCTTCCTATTTTAGTTTCGGTGAAAGAGATATCAGGTATGAAGTGTAGTGATGTGGGATAATATTAAAGAATATATGCAATTAATTGAATTGCAAAATCGCGCAATCCTTTTAAATCAAGAGAATGATTTTTTACGCGAGAAATTACTAGTTATTTAACCGTGAGAATTGGTGTTCATGATAAATTCTGTGAAACCGCGATTGAATAAGATATATCATCATCTTGTGTCATAAAATATGAAAAGAATAACATAAATTTCTTTGCGAATTATGCAGTGGTCGGCAGATACGAGCGGATCGGGCAGAGAGCGCGGGGTCTCTCTTTCTCACTCGTTAAACCCACTGGCCACCGAGTTACTTTAGTTAATAACACGGCTGCCGTGTTCATTAACGGTCAGTGCTCGCTGGCCAAGAGAATATATAACCACTATCTGTATTCATCCGCCTCGCATGTTACGGTGACTGAAAAATAAAAGAAGAAGAGAGGGGAGGAAAAAAAGTAATAATCCTGCGGTCTCTGACACAACAATGGCGCCTGCTGATGGTGTAATTCCCGGGCATTTCAAATCCGGATTCCCTCACGCGTTCGGACACGTAGGCGACAGACGTAAATGAAATTGCAATGCTCGAAGGTATTTTGAATATCTCATTTATTCTTTCTTTCTTTCTTTCTTTAGGGGGGGGGGATAAATAAATGAAAATAGCGGCAGTAAAAAGAATTAATGAAGAGGTGGATGGGGATGAAAAGGAAGGGGATACGCACGGAAAATTTAAAACCTTGTGTTGGTCATTTATCTAATTATTTTTCCTCAATAAGAATAAAGTAAATTAAGGAAATTAGGGAAGAGATAAAAACACATCGAATAAAAGGTTAAACAAAGAATGACAAAAGAAGCGAAACACAAAATAATACTTCAAAAGCAAGTACAAAGAACAATAATAAAGAAAAAAAGTAGAGCTAATAAACAACAAAGAGAGAGAGAGAGAGAGAGAGAGAGAGAGAGAGAGAGAGAGAGAGAGAGAGAGCGAGAGTAAAAGAGAGAGAGACTGAAATAGATAGAGAGAACGAAAAAAAAGAGAAAGAGAGAGAGAGAGCGAACGAGAGAAAAAAAACAAGAGAAAGAGAGAGAGCGAACGAGAGAGAAAAAACAAGAGAAAGAGAGAGAGCGAACGCGAGAGAAAAAAAAAACAAACAAGAGAAAAGAAAGAGAGAGAGAGAGAGAGAGAGAGAGAAAGAGAACAATAAACGGAACGACAGAAGCAGGGCGACAAGAAAGTTCTCATCGGGGTACAAGTGGTTCTCAAGTTTGACAAATGAAGACGGATGGACTGACATCTTGACCCCCCTCCCTCTCCTCCCTCCCCCCGCCCTCCCCCCTCCCCCTCTCGCCTATCATTTCGTGGCCGCTCGCTGTGGGTGGTGAGAAGGGGGTGGGGGTGGGGTGGGGGGTGGGGGGGGGGGGGAGGTGGATGAAAAAGCAAGAGGAACAAAATTGAATCTGAGTTGGACATGATGGTCGTTAGATGGCTATGTATATTTAAGTATATATATATATATATATATATATATATATATATATATATATATATATATATATATATATTAATATATATATATAATATATATATATATATATATATATATATATATATATATAATATATATATATATATGTATATATATATGTAATATATAAATTATATATGTGTGTGTGTGTGGTGAGTGTGTGTGTGTGTGTGTGTGTGTGTGTGTGTGTGTGTTATTATATATATATATATATGCACACATACACACCACACATACATACATACACACACACACACACACACACACACACACACACACACACACACACACACACACATATATATATATATATATATATATATATATATATATATATATATATATATAATATATATATATATATATATATATATATATATATATATATATATATATATATTATATATATATGTATATATATATATATATATATATATATATTATATATATATATATATAATATATATATATATATATATATATATATATATATATATATATATATATATAACACATTTATAAGTACATATTCAGACAACGCTGTGTGCGCATAGACAGACAGACTCCAGTTTCATGAACGGGAAAAATGCCCCCCCCCCTCCCGCCACCAACATGTCCCCCCAATCCCCCCCCGCC
This sequence comes from Penaeus vannamei, assembly GCF_003789085.1. Taxonomy (NCBI): domain Eukaryota; kingdom Metazoa; phylum Arthropoda; class Malacostraca; order Decapoda; family Penaeidae; genus Penaeus; species Penaeus vannamei. Next base: position 83,202 of record NW_020869963.1, on the reverse strand, counting down.
ACCAACATGTCCCCCAATCCCCCCCTACCCCGCCACCAACATGTCCCCCCCTTCCCCCGCCACCAACATGCCCCCCCCCCCCACTTCCCCATAAGCAACAACACCGGATGCAATCTGGCGCAAGACATTTTGGGGGTTAAATCCAATTGTTGTGCTTGTTCGTGTTTTTTTTTTTTTTGGGGGGGGGGCGTTTTCGTCCTCGGGGGGGGGGGGGGGGGGAGGGGGGAAACTGCGGTGAGAATAACGCGTCTGAATTCCTTTGTTAACTCGACGGTTGTTTATTATCGTGTTGGTTTTCATTCATAACTTTTGGATTGCTGTTGGATTCTGATTGTGTTTTGTTATTATTTGATGATGGCTTAAGGTGGTTATTGATTAAGTATTGTTAAGTATATTGTTGCTTTTGAATGCATTTATATGTATTATTTGTATGTTTCTTAATAAGTAGAGACAGTTTCATCGATGATATTAACAGTATCATTAGAAGCAAGATTATGATAATTATGACTAGAATCTAAATCATTATGAAAATGACAATCATTCATCTTCATCTTCATATCTATCCATGTTCACAACCGTTCACCTCAATAACAATCAACAATCATCCATCTTCATCGTCATATCTATCCATGTTCACAATCGTTCACCTCAATAACAATCAACAATCATCCATCTTCATCTTCATGTCTATCCATGTTCACAACCGTTCATCAATAACAATCAACAATCATCATCTTCCTCATATCTATCCATGTTCACAATCGTTCACCTCAATAACAATCAACAATCATTCATCTTCATCTTCATATCTATCCATGTTCACAACCGTTTCACCTCAATAACAATCAAATCATCATCTTCATCCTCATATCTATCCATGTTCACAACCGTTCACCTCAATAACAATCAACAATCATTCATCTTCATCTTCATATCTATCCATGTTCACAACCGTTCACTCAATAACAAATCAACATCATCTTCATGTCTATCCATGTTCACAACCGTTCACCTCAATAACAATCAACAATCAATCCCATCTTCATCTTCATATCTATCCATGTTCACAACCGTTTCACCTCAATAACAATCAACAATCATCCATCTTCATCTCATATCTATCCATGTTCACAACCGTTCACCTCAATAACAATCATCATCCATCTTCATGTCTATCCATGTTCACAACCGTTCACCTCAATAACAATCAACAATCATCCATCTTCATCTTCATATCTATCCATGTTCACAACCGTTCACCTCAATAACAATCAACAATCATCATCTTCATCTTCATATCTATCCATGTTCACAACCGTTCACCTCAATAACAATCAACAATCATTCATCTTCATCTTCATATCTATCCATGTTCACAACCGTTCACCTCAATAACAATCAACAATCATCCATCTTCATCTTCATATCTATCCATGTTCACAACCGTTCACCTCAATAACAATCAACAATCATCCATCTTCATCTTCATATCTATCCATGTTCACAACCGTTCACCTCAATAACAATCATCCATCTTCATCTTCATATCTATCCATGTTCACAACCGTTCACCTCAATAACAATCAACAATCATCCATCTTCATCTTCATGTCTATCCATGTTCACAACCGTTCACCTCAATAACAATCAACAATCATTCATCTTCATCTCATATCTATCCATGTTCACAACCGTTCACCTCAATAACATCAACAATCATCATCTTCATCTTCATATCTATCCATGTTCACAACCGTTCACCTCAATAACAATCAACAATCATCCATCTTCATCTTCATATCTATCCATGTTCACAACCGTTCACTCAATAACAATCATCCATCTTTCATCTTCATATCTATCCATGTTCACAACCGTTCACCTCAATAACAATCAACAATCATCCATCTTCATCTTCATATCTATCCATGTTCACAACCGTTCACCTCAATAACAATCAACAATCATTCATCTTCATCTTCATATCTATCCATGTTCACAACCGTTCACCTCAATAACAATCAACAATCATCCATCTTCATCTTCATATCTATCCATGTTCACAACCGTTCACCTCAATAAAATCAACAATCATCCATCTCATCTTCATATCTATCCATGTTCACAACCGTTCACCTCATAACATCAACAATCATCCATCTTCATCTTCATATCTATCCATGTTCACAACCGTTCACCTCAAATAACAATCAACAATCATCCATCTTCATCTTCATATCTATCCATGTTCACACCGTTCACCTCAATAACAATCATCCATCTTCATCTTCATATCTATCCATGTTCACAACCGTTCACCTCAATAACAATCAACAATCATCCATCTTCATCTTCATATCTATCCATGTTCACAACCGTTCACCTCAATAACAATCAACAATCATTCATCTTCATCTCATATCTATCCATGTTCACAACCGTTCACCTCAATAACAATCAACAATCATCCATCTTCATCTTCATATCTATCCATGTTCACAACCGTTCACCTCAATAACAATCAACAATCATCATCTTCATCTTCATATCTATCCATTTCACAACCGTTCACCTCAATAACAATCAACAATCATTCATCTTCATCATGTCTATCCATGTTCAAACCGTTCACCTCAATAACAATCAACAATCATCCATCTTCATCTTCATATCTATCCATGTTCACAACCGTTCACCTCAATAACAATCAACAATCATCCATCTTCATCTTCATATCAATCCATGTTCACAACCGTTCACCTCAATAACAATTCATCCATCTTCATCTTCATATCTATCCATGTTCACAACCGTTCACCTCAATACATCAACAATCATTCATCTTCATCTTCATATCTATCCATGTTCACAACCGTTCACCTCAATAACAATCAACAATCATCCATCTTCATCTTCATATCTATCCATGTTCACACCGTTCACCTCAATAACAATCAACAATCATCCATCTTCATCTTCATGTCTATCCATGTTCACAACCGTTCCTCAATAACAATCAACATCATCCATCTTCATCTTCATATCTATCCATGTTCACAACCGTTCACCTCAATAACAATCAACAATCATCCATCTTCATCTTCATATCTATCCATGTTCACAACCGTTCACCTCAATAACAATCAACAATCATTCATCTTCATATCTATCCATGTTCACAACCGTTCACCTCAATAACAATCAACAATCATCCATCTTCATCTTCATGTCTATCCATGTTCACACAACCGTTCACCTCAATAACAATCAACAATCAATCATCATCTTCATCTTCATATCTATCCATGTTCACAACCGTTCACCTCAATAACAATCAACAATCATCATCTTCATCTTCATATCTATCCATGTTCACAACCGTTCACCTCAATAACAATCAAATCTTCATCTTCATATCTATCCATGTTCACAATCGTTCATCAATAACAATCAACAATCATTCATCTTCATATCTATCCATGTTCACAACCGTTCACCTCAATAACAATCAACAATCATCCATTTCATCTTCATGTCTATCCATGTTCACAACCGTTCACCTCAATAACAATCAAAAATCATTCATCTTCATATCTATCCATGTTCACAATCGTTCACTCAATAACAATCAACAATCATTCATCTTCATCTTCATGTCTATCCATGTTCACAACCGTTCACCTCAATAACAATCAATCATTCATCTTCATCTTCATATCTATCCATGTTCACAACCGTTCACTCAATAACAATCAACAATCATCCATCTTCATCTTCATATCTATCCATGTTCACAACCGTTCACCTCAATAACAATCAACAATCATCCATCTTCATCTTCATATCTATCCATGTTCACAACCGTTCACCTCAATAACAATCAACATCATCCATCTTCATCTTCATATCTATCCATGTTCACAACCGTTCACCTCAATAACAATCAACAATCATCCATCTTCATCTTCATATCTATCCATGTTCACAACCGTTCACCTCAATAACAATCAACAATCATTCATCTTCATCTTCATATCTATCCATGTTCACAACCGTTTCCCTCAATAACAATCAACAATCATCATCTTCATCTTCATATCTATCCATGTTCACAACCGTTCACCTCAATAACAATCAACAATCATCCATCTTCATCTTCATATCTATTCATGTTCACAACCGTTCACCTCAATAACAATCAACAATCACCCATCTTCATCTTCATATCTATTCATGTTCACAAACCGTTCACCTCAATAACAATCAACAATCATCCATCTTCGTCTTCATATCTATCCATGTTCACAACCGTTCACCTCAATAACAATCAACAATCATCCATCTTCATCCTCATATCTATCCATGTTCACAACCGTTCACCTCAATAACAATCATTCATCTTCATCTTCATGTCTATCCATGTTCACAATCGTTCACCTCAATAACAATCAACAATCATCCATCTTCATCTTCATATCTATCCATGTTCACAACCGTTCACCTCAATAACAATCAACAACCACAACACTGAACACGCTATCAAACACCACGCCTCCGCCATTATCAATATTGAACAAGAATCACCTGCTGTTTACACTTATTGTTTTGTTTTTTTTTGTGTTTTTTTCATAGGTGGATAAATATTTTTCTTATTTTTTTTATTTTTTATTATCACTATTTATTATTGTTATTATTTATTGTTTTTTTTTTTTTTGTGTGTGTGTTTTTTTCATAGGTGGATATATATATATATATTGTTATTTTTTTATTATCACTATTTATTATTGTTATTATTTATTTATTGTTTTTTTTGTGTGTTTTTTTCATAGGTGGATATCATTTTTCTTTATTTTTATTATTTTTTTATTATCACTATTTATTATTGTTATTATTTATTTATTGTTTTGTTTTTTTTTGTGTTTTTTTCATAGGTGGGATATAATTTTTCTTTATTTTTTATTATTTTTTTTATTATCACTATTTATTATTGTTATTATTTATTGATTGATCTTTTTTTTTTTTTTTTTTTTTGAGAGAGAGAGAGAGGCTGGGTTTTGTTGACGTCATTGGAAATAATATCAGTATTAGTAGTATTTGTGATAGTATTAGGATATTAGGGGCTACTGACACTAGCTTTGGAGTATTGGTATAGATACTGGGATTAGTATCAATAGCAATAGTAATATTTTCAGTATGATGAGGATGATAGTGACAGTTATGATACAATAAAGGTATCATAATTAGAGTAAATGTTTGATATAATTTTCTCTGGATATTTGTTACCATAATAATATTTTCAGTACGATGATGGTAACAGTTGTACTACAATAAAGTAATTGAGGCAGCTGTCTGATATCAAATGTGTGGAAAGCGCTTGTTACATCGCCAATAATTAACTGGCGCCATAACGAAAGGTATCAAAAAAAAAAAAAAAAAAAAAAAAAAAAAAAAAAAAAAAAAAAAAAAAAAAAAAACATTGAAAACTCTACGGCAATAACTACCCGCATTTCACATCACATCGGGAGAGCCATTGACACCTCCTACAAATCCTGATATGATTGGTCTGACATATCACCTTTATCGTCCGTTATACCCCCTTTTTTTAAATTTTCGTACAGCAGACGCACATACCGCTACACTATCACCCTACCCGCCACGCCACAAATTAATTTATGCAAGACAAACAATCAACTCTACAATCTTATCATACGCTGGTCATTATGTTCCAATTATGGCGACTTTGTCTTTGTCTGTTACGGCAAAGTTACGCGTTATTTCTGGTCTATAACAACGCCACTCTTTTGTTCTCCTTGTTCAGAGCATATACTTCGATTCCTGTCGGTTGATATATCTTGATATGTTCCATTTATTCCCTATCCAAAGGGTAATTCTCATCAGACCCGCATTTCTATCCATTTTTGCAAACCAGACTACCTCTCTCTCTCTCTCCCATCCTTCGCAAAATCTCTCTTAAATTGCACGAAAATTCCAAATTGCTTTTTTTTTTCTTCAACCTGCAGCAGTATTGCCAACAATTAACCTGAAATCCCAAAGAGGTAATTACAACAGCGGTCGCCATCCATGTTCTTAATGAGAGTAATTAACAAAATCCCGTGTCTTTGCGGTGACTGAAACGATGCTCTCCCTGCCTCTCTCAACATGAAGCTCGTCGCAGAGGCCTCATGAAAGCATAAAGAATGACTTTAACGTGGCGAGGCGGGGTAGGGGGTGGGGGTGGGGGAGGTGGGGAGGGGGGGGTTGACTCTGGAGAAGGGGTAGGAGGGAGGGGATGGGTGGTGGGGGTTGACTCTGGAGAAGGGGGTAGGAGGGAGGTGGGGTGGATGGGGGTTGACTCTGGAGAAGGGGGTAGGAGGGAGGGGATGGGTGGTGGGGGTTGATGGGGATAAGGGGGGGGGGAGGGAGGGGATGGGTGGTGGGGGGTGATGGTGGATAATGGGGGGGAGGGGGGGATGGGTGGTGGGGGGTGATGGTGGATAAGGGGAGGGGGAGGGAGGGGATGGGTGGTGGGGGTGATGGTGGATATGGGGAGGGAGGAGGGAGGGGATGGGTGGTGGGGGTGATGGTGGATAAGGGGGGGGGGAGGGAGGGGATGGGTGGTGGGGGGGTGATGGTGGATAAGGGGAGGGGGAGGTGGATGGAGGGGGATGGTGGATAAGGGGGGGAGGGTTGGATGGGGGTTGCTCTGGAGAAGGGGTAGGGGGAGGGGAAGGGTGGATATGGTGGATAGGGGGAAGAAGGTGGTAGGGTGGATATGGATGGATTGGATGCGGGTGGGGAAGGGGGGTGGGGGAGGAATGATAGGGAAGAAGAAGGGGTGGGGAAGGGAAAAGGATAAGGTAGGAGAGGAGAGGGGGGAAGGTGTGGGAGAGTAATTAGGATGGGGAAGCAAAGAGAAAGAGGAAATATGAGGGGAACTGCATAAAGGGATAGATGGAGGGAGAAGAGGGGAGGAAGGAAGAAGGGGGAAAGAGAGAGAAAGAGAGAGACAGGTAAAGGAAAATAACAATGGGGAAGGGAAGAGATAGGAAAGGAAAGAGAAAAAGGAGACAGAGAAGAGAGGAGGAGTGAAGTGAAGAAAAGGAAGACACATAAAGAGACAGAGAAAGAGAGAGGAGTGAAGAGAAGAAAAGGAAGACACATAAAGAGGAGAGAAGGAGAGAGGAGTGAAGTGAAGAACAGGAAGACACATAAAGAGGAGAGAAGGAGAGAGGAGTGAAGTGAAGAAAAGGAAGACACATAAAGAGGAGAGAAGGAGTACGATAGAAGAGGAAGCGGGAGGAGAGATGGGGAGAGGGGAGTGGGAGGGGGGGGGGTGGCAGGCCTGACCGGACACACCTCACGGCCTCCAGGTAACTTAATTACCCTAACGATCCGGGTTGTTACGCCACTCCCACCATTCCCTTTACCATACCCCCCCCCCCCCACCCTCCCTCCCTCTATCACCCCTCCACCTCCCCTTATAAGCTCATCTTTATTCACCTACACTAACTCTCCACCTATTTTCATTTACCCCATTCCGTATACCAGTCACTTATTTCCCCATTCCTCAACTAAAACCAAAAAAACAACTTCAAAATAGTCTATGAATAATCCCAAACGCAAATACAATAGTTTCCCCCAAATCACTGTCCTCGCTCACAAGCCAGAGTAGGTATAGAAAACGGGCACCAGGCTTCCTACTTCGAGAGTATCGCAATGGACATATTACCGAAAGATATTTTCAATATTGTCATAATTATCTCCGTTATTAATATATTTCTTTAGTAGCAGTATTCTTGTTGTTATTACTATGATCATCATAGAAAACGGATTATACACATCACAGTCACCATAGAAAACGGATCACACTCATCATAGAAAACGGATCCCAATCATCATATCATCATGATCAATCGATCCATAGAAAACACATCAGTCACCATAGAAAACGGATCACACTCATCATAAAAAATCAATAGAAAACGGATCCCAATCATCATAGAAAAACGGATCGAAAAATTGGATCACAATCATCATAGAAAACGGATTATATACATCGGCAGTCACCATAGAAAACGGATCACACTCATCAAAGAAAATGGATCACAATCATCATAGAAAACGGATTATACACATCGCAGTCACCATAGAAAACGGATCACACTCATCTCAAAACGGATCCAACCATCATAGAAAAATCAA
>NW_020869963.1:65000-67500 GCF_003789085.1 Penaeus vannamei | reverse complement strand
CCTCCCTTCCCCTCCCTCTCCTCCGTTTTCCCTCTTTCTCCTCTCTTTCTTCCCTTTCCTGTCGTTACCCCTCCCTCCCCTCCGTTTTCCCTCTTTCTCCTCCCTTTCCCCTCCCTCCCCTCCCCTCCCTCCCTCTCCTCCGTTTTCCCTCTTTCTACTCCCTTTCTTCCCTATCTTCCCTTTCCCCTTGTCGTTACCCCTCCCTCCCCTCCGTTTTCCTCTTTCTCCTCCCTTTCCTCCCTTTCTCCCTTTCCCTCCCTTCCCTTTCCCCTTTCCCCTCCTCCCCTCCCTTTCCCTTTTCCCTCCCTCTTTCTCCTCCCTTTCTTCCCTTTCCCCTCCCCTTCCTCTCTCCCTTACCTCACCCTCTCCTCCCTCTCCCCTCCTTCTTCTCTTTTCCCATCTCTCTCTTCTTTCTCCCTTTCCCCATCCTCCCTCCCTCTCTTCTCCCTTTCCCCCTCCCTCTCTTCCTTTCTTCTCCCTCTCTTCATCTACCTTCCCTCTCCTCTTTTCCCCTTTCTAGTCTTTTACTTTTATTCTATTTTCTCTCCATTCCTCCTTCTCATTTTCCTCCCTCTTTCATTCGTCTTTTCTTTTCTGCTTTGCTTTCTCTTTTACTCCTCCTTTCCGTTTCCCCTTTTCTCTTATTATTTTCCTTTTCCTTCTTCCCTTTCCTCCTTTTCCTCTTTCATCGGTCTTATTTCTTTCTCTGTGTTCTTCTTCTCTTCTCTTTCTTACTCCTTCGTCCTCTTTACTATCCCTCCTTTTATCCTTTTCCATTTTCCTTGCCTCTTATCCCATCTTTCTCTTCCCTTCTTCCTCCTCCCTTCTCTCTTCCCCTTCTCCTTTTCCTTTATCTTTATCTCACACTCCTTACAACTCCTCCCCCCTCTCTCTCTCTTCTTCTCCATTTGCTTCTTCCCATCTTCCTCACCTCAATTCCTCTCTCTTCTCTCTCTCCCTCTTTCTCTCTCTCTTCTTTCTTCTCCTTTCCCTATTCTCCCCTTATCCCCTTCCCCATCCACCACCCCTCCCCTCCTCTCCCTCTCCTCCCCCCTACCCTATCTCTTCTCCTCTCCCCTTTCCTCATCTCCCGTTATCCCTTCAACGCTCTAAACGCCCCAGGGTTAGCCAGGAGTAAGAAAGTGTTATCCCACGGCCGTTCAGAAGGGTGATTCACTACCCTGATGACCACGCGAGTCTCGACCTTACCCGTATCCTGCTCTTAGACCGTCTCGTTAGCAAAAGCGAGAGGGAGAATATCTGAAGAAATAAAATTGATAAGTCATTCATATTTGGGAGGAAACACTGGCGGTAAATCGGGAGAAATAAAATATATTTTATCGGACAGTCGTTATTTCGCGCTGATAAATGGTAAATGTATAAGCCCTTACTTATCCTTGTAGAAATGCGGTGTATGAATAGTATGTATATAAATATATGAATATACCTACAGGCATTTATGTGTGTATGTATATGCATGCATGCATACATACACACACACACACACACATGTATATATATGTGTGTGTGTGTGTGTGTGTTGTGTTTATGTGTGTGTGTGTATGTATGTAAATACACGTACACACACACACACACACACACACACACACACACACACACACACACACACACACACACATATATATATATATATATATATATATATATATATATATATATATATATATATATACATACCACATCACATATATATATATATATATATATATATAATATATACTATATATATATATATATATAATATATATATATATTATATATATGCATATATATACATTTATATGTATATGTAACACCACACAACACACACACACACACACACACACACACACACACACACACACACACATATTATACATATATATATATATATATATATATATATATATATATATATATATATATATAAGGATATAAGGATGAGAGGAGGGATAGTAAAGAGGACGAAGGAGTAATAGAGAGAGAGAACACAGAGAAAGAAATAAATTAAAAAGGAAAATAGAAAAGGAAGAAGGAAAACGGAAATAATAAGAGAAAAGGGGAAGGGAAGGAGAAGGAGTAAAGTGAAAGCAAAGCAGAAAAGAAGAGAAGACGAAGGGAAAGAAGAAGGAAAATGAGAAAGAGGAATGGAGAGAAAATAAAATAAAAGTTTAAGACCAGAGAGGAGAAAAGAGGAGAGGAGGGGAAAGTGGTTTGAAGTTGACAGGAGAACATCGGAGTCAAAACCTTGTCTCCTCTGTTGAGATAATTTTCTAAAGGAGTTGTTGGCTATAGTTGTGATGTTGTTAGTAACATTGTTGAAGTTGTTGTTGTAGATGTCACAATTCTTTAAGGAAGCACAAAGATTTTCAAAGTACAGGTAAAATCTGTTAAATACAAACTTAGTTTGGGGTATAACTGCCCGCCTGAATTCAAACCCCTACATTATCGTCGGTACATCGACGACACTTTCCTGCTCTTTAAGCACCCTTCACACATT
>NW_020869963.1:52500-57500 GCF_003789085.1 Penaeus vannamei | reverse complement strand
GAGAGAGAGAGAGAGAGAGAGAGAGAGAGAGAGAGAGAGAGAGAGAGAGAGAGAGAGAAGAGAGAGAGAGAGTGAGAAAGAGAGAAAGAAGAAGAAGAAGAAGAAATAGAAGAAAAAAACAGACAAAGAAGAAGAATGAAAAGAAGAGAAAGAAAAAGAGCAAGAAAGAAAAAGAAAAAAAATACTAAACAAGAAACTTAGACAACAATAAAAAAAACAAAAAAACCAACAGCAAAATTGAAGACGTATCTTAAACCAAAGTTGGTTAGCCGTCAACCTCCTCCCCTCCCCTCCCCGTCCCCCTCTCCCTTTCCCCTCTCCCCACTCCTCTACGAACCCCTCCCCCTCCCCCTCAACCCCTCCCCTCTCCCCTCAACCCTCCCCACCCCAGGAGAAGCAGTCCATCAATCACTTTCTGAACAAGATATTTGTTTTTCGTGACATACAAGCGATGACCGGGATGAACTGCTGGGTAAGGGGGGGGTGGAAGATGGGGGAAGTGGGTGTTAGGGGGGCGGGGTGGAAGATGGGGGAGGTGGGTGTTGGGGGGGTTCGAAGATGAGGAGGTGGTGGTTGGGGGTGGGGGGTTAGAAGATGGGGGAGGTGGGTGTTGGGGGGGAAAGGGGTGGAAGATGGGGGAGGCGGGTGTTGGGGGTGGGGTAGGGATGGGGGTTCGAAGATGGGGAGGGGAGGAAGGGGAAGGCGGACGATGGGGAAGGAGGGTGTTGGTGGTGGGGTAAGGATGGTTGGGAGGGGGGATGAGGATGGGGTTTGAAGATGGGGAGGGGGAAGGGGGTGGAAGATGGGGGAGGTGGGTGTTGGGTGTGGGGGTAGGGATGGGGGTTCGAAGATAGGGAGGGGGAGGAGGGGAAAGATGGGGAGGTGTGGGTTAGGGGGAGGTAAGTATGGGGTTCGAAGACGGGGAGGTGTGGGTTGGAGGTTGGGATAAGGATGGGGGTTCAAAAGATGGTGAGGTGGGGTAGTGGGGGCTGAAAGGTGGGGTAAGGATGGGGTTCGAAGATGGGGGAAGTGGGGGTTGGGGGTTGGGGGTTTGAGGGTGCTGATGCAGGGGGGGGGGTAACAAGGGTTGCATGAGTTACGTTGTCGTCGTGGATGTTATTATTACTTTACCATCACCACACTCATTATTCTCATCATCATCATCATTATCCTCCTCCTCATTATCCTCATCTCATCATCATTATTATCTCATCATCATCATTATCCTTATCATCATTATTATCCTCATCATTATTATCCTCATCATCATTATCCTCATCGTTATCCTCAACATCATTATCCACATCATTATCATCCTAATTATCCTCATTATTATCCTCATTATCATCACCCTTTGTATTCTTATCTTTTAATCATGAAACTAGTCTGAAGGTGGAAAGAAAACAGAAAAATGAAATAAGGAAAAGATAATGATAATAATGATGTCATTATTAATTAGATTTATTTATAAAAAATATATTGATTATAATTGTCTCAGTAGAAGAAAAAGAAAAATAGAGAGAAGAGAGAAAAAAAAAAATATAAAAAAAATAAAAAAAAATATATGGATTATAATTGGCTTAGTAGAAGAAGAGGAAAAATAGAGAGAAGAGAGAAAAGGAAAAAAAAGAGAGAACGAGAGAAAGAGAAAAGGGGAAGAAAAAGAAAAGGGAGCAAAGAGGAAACGAAGAGAAAGATGAAAGACAGAGAGATGAAGAGTGAGAAGAAGAGACAGAAGAAAGTGTAAAATAAAAGATGAAAGGAAAAAAGGAAGAAATAAAGACAGAAAGAGAACAAGCGAACGAATAGGAAACAATAAGGCAGAGAAGAGAGGAAGTGAAAGAGAATGCAAAAGGAAAAGAGACAAAAAAAGACAGATAAGAAAAGAGAAAAAATATGAAATAAAACAAAAAGAAAAAAAATAAAACAAAAAGAAGAAATTAAAATAAAACAAAAAGAAGAAATTGAAATAAAACAAAAAGAAGAAAGAAAATGAAAATATAAAGGAAAGGAGTAAATAAGAAAAAAGAGAGAGAGAGAGAGAGAATAGAAAGACAGAAAGAATAACAAAGTGAGGGACTCGACCTTAAGACACATGTTAAGAAAAAGTCAAAGAAACAATAAAATATAGAACTATGGTACTGAAGGGGGAGGGGGAGGGGGGGGGAGGGGGAGTAGGGGGAGGTAGAGACGGGAAAGGGAGGGAGGAGGGGGGAGGATGGAGAGGAGAATGAGGGAGGGAAGGGAGGGGGAGGGGGAGGGGGAGGGAGGAGTGGAGAGGAGGAGAGAGGGTGGGGGAAAGGGGAAAGGAAGGAGGAAGAGAGGCGAGAGTGGGGGGGAGGGGTGGAGGAGGGTGGTAGAGTTATAAGGGCTGAGAAGGAGGGGTAGAGGAGGGGGTGGGAGGGATGGTTGACATAGGAGGGGAGGACGAGAAAGAGAAAATGGAGGAGGATGGAGAAGAAGAAGAGAATAGGAAGGAGAAGAAAATAAGAAGAGTGGGAGAAGAGAAGAAGAGGAGGGGGAGAAGAGAAGAGGAAGGAGAAAAAGAGAGAAGGAGGGAGAAGAATAAGAAGGGAGAAGGATGGAGAAGAGAATAGGAGGGAAACGAAAGAGAAATGAAGAAGAAGAAGGAATGAAGAGGAAGGAGAAAGAGAAAGAAGAAGAGAAGGAAAGAAGAAGAAAGAAGAAGAAGGAGAAACAGTGACAAAAGCGAGGGCTGAGAGCAAGAGGGGTAGTGGGGAGGGGGGGGAGGAGAGACAGACAGTAGGGGGTTGGGGGAGGGCCAGAGAACGCGAGAGAGGGAGGGAGGGGTTGGGGAAAGGGGAGAGGAAAGACGCGAGAGAGGAGGGAGAGGGGGTTGGGGGAGACGGTGCAAGACGCGAGAGAGGGAGGGAGGGGTTGGGGGAGGGTGCAAGACGAGGAGAGGGGGAGAGGGGGGGAAGAGGGGAGGGAGGAGGAGGAGGGGAGGAGGGGGAGTGTGAAGAACCGACGGCAAGATGGACGAGTTTTTGATGGTTTCTCCCAACACCTGTAGACGCTGCAGGAGGGGTCAGGAGGGAGGAAGATGTTCGCTTGTCCTACATGTTGTCTTGCAGCGGGGGAGGGGAGGGGAGGGGTGGGGGGGGGGGGGGAGGGAAGGGAGGGGGTGGGGAAGGGAGGGTGGGGTGAGAGGGAGATGAAGGGAAGAAGGAAGAGGGAGGAGACGAAGGGAAAGAGGGAGGGGAGGGGAGGAGGGAAGATGAAGGGGAAGAGGGAAGAGGGAAGAGGGAAGAATAGGAGAGTGAAAAAGGAGGAGGAAAGGGAAGAGGGGGGGTAGAGGGAAGGAGCAAGGGGGAAGAAATTGAAATAAAACAAAAAGAAGGAAGAAAATTAGAATATAAAGAAAAGGAAGAAAAAAAAAATGAGAGAGAGAGAGAAAAAAAGAAAGGGGGGAGGGGGGGGAAGATGAAGGAGAGTGAAAAGGGAAGGAGGAACGAGAGAAGGAAAGAGAGAGAGAGAAAAGAAGAAAGGGGAAACAGAGATGAAGAGAGGGGAAAGGGAGATAAAATGAGGGATAAATAAAAGAAGGGAGGGAGAATACAGAAGAAAACGAAGAGGGAAATGGGGAGATAGAAGGAAAGAGAAGAAAAGAGGAAATTAAGAAAAAAATAGAGATGAGAGAATGCAGAAGAAGAGGTGAGAGAATGCAGACAGAGGATAAGAAGAGATAAAGAAGGAATAGGAAGGACAAAAAAAGATACACAAGGAAGGGCAGATAAAGGGATGAATAGGAAGATACAGAAAGGAGGGAGAACAGAGAGAGGAAGAAGAAGAAGAGGGAAATAGGAATAGATAAAAAGGATTAGGGAATAAAGGGAGGTAGAGAAGAGGGAAGTGGTAAGAAGGTAGATAAAAAGGAGTAGAGTGATAGAAACAAAGGACAGTCAAGAGGGAAATGAGAAGGGGGGAGATAGAGGAGAGAGATAAAAGGGAGAAGAGGGAGGAAGGAGAAAGGAAGATAAAGAGAGATAGAAGAGGATGTGGGGGGAGGAGGAGGGGGTGGGTAAGAAGGAGGAGAGAGAGAAGGAGACTAAAAAAAAGTGGAAGAAGGGGAGGGAAAAGAGAGAGGTGGATAAGTAGGAGATAGAAGGATAATGATGATGATGAGAGTGATGATAACAATGATAATTGTGATAAAAACAACTATGATAATGATGAGAATATTAATGATGCTGATTAAGATGCCTATGATAATTACAACAATAATGATAGCTGTAATGATATCAACAATAACAACGATAATGATGACAGGAAATAATTAAATATAATAATAATGATAATGATAATAATGATAATGATAATAATAATAATATAATAAGGATAATAATAATAATATAATGATATAATGTAATATAAAATAATAATGATAATAATAATAATAATTATTATTATTATTATTATTATAATAAATAATAATAATAGTAGTAGTATAATAATAATAATAATAAGATAATGATAAGATAATAAACAATAATAAGAAGAATGGTAATGATTGAAATAACAAGAATAGCAATAACAATTATGTCAAATCACCAAACGACAAAAACTGACTTTCTTTCTTAATAAATCATTAATGTTAACCACTTCACCGGCCCTCTCTCTCTTCTCTCTCTCCTCTCTCTCCCCTCTCCTCCCCTCTCTTCCCTTCCTCCCCTCTCTCCCCTCTCCTTCCCCCTCCTCCTCCTCCCTTCCTCTCTCCTTTCCTTCCTCCCTCCTTCCCTTCTCCCCCTCCCCTCTCCCTCCTCTCCTTC
Organism: Penaeus vannamei; assembly: GCF_003789085.1. NCBI lineage: Eukaryota > Metazoa > Arthropoda > Malacostraca > Decapoda > Penaeidae > Penaeus > Penaeus vannamei. The sequence continues at coordinate 52,710 of NW_020869963.1, read as the reverse complement.
CTTCCCTTTCCTCCTCCCTTCCTCCCTCCTCCCTCTCCTTCCCTCCCTCCTTCCCTTTTCCTTCCCTCTCTCCCTTCTCCTTCTCCCTTTCCTCCCCTCTCCTCCCCTCTCTCCTCCTTCCTTCTCCCTTTCCTCCTCCCTTCCTCCCCTCTCCCCTCTCCTTCCCTCCCTTCCTTCCCTTTCCTTCCTCCCTCTCCTCCCTTCCTTCCC
>NW_020869963.1:40000-45000 GCF_003789085.1 Penaeus vannamei | reverse complement strand
AAAAAAAAAAAAAGTACGGATGAATCAGCTGATTTTGGAAATTTGGGAATTAATGATATAATCAAACTTTTCCCCAAAATAAAAGTCTTGTTATGATTCTGCATTCGGGGCAAGATAATGTTTTGCTTTCGTGAGTATCGTCTGCCGTTATTTTGTTTTATTGCTAGTTTTTATGTTTTCGTTCAAGTCTGTGTTTTTTTTTTTTTTTTAAGAAGTGAAAAGATGAGAGAGAGCGAGAGAAAAGAGAGAGAGAGAGAGAGAGAGAGAGAGAGAGAGAGAGAGAGAGAGAGAGAGAGAGAGAGAGAGAGAGAGAGACAGACAGACAGACAGACAGACAAACAAAGACAGACAGTCAGAGAGATAGATAGATACCGACAGATAGACAGACAGACCGACAGACACACAGAGAATGAGAATGACAGGGAAATGAGAGATAAACAAAGACAGAGAGAGAGACAGACAGACAATAGACAAAAAAGAGAGAGAGAGAGACAGAGAGACAGACACACACACACATACAAACAGAGAGAAGAGAGACAGACAGACAGACAGACAGAGAATAGAGACAGACAGAGAGAAAGAGAGATACACAGAGAGACAAACAAGCAAACAGACAGACAGAGAGAGAGAGAGAGCGAGAGAGAGAGAGAGAGAGAGAGAGAGAGAGAGAGAGAGAGAGCAGAGACAGAGAGAGAGAGAGAGAGAGACAGAAGAGAGAGGAGCGAGAGAGAGAGAGAGAGAAGAGCGAGAGAGAGAGACAGAGCGAGAGAGAGAGAGAGAGCGAGAGAGAGAGAGAGAGTCAGACAAAGACAGAGAGAGACAGAGACAGAGAGAATGCGGGGGGGAGGAGGGGAGGGGAGCGGGTCGAGAAGGGAAGTGTCGTCGGCAAAAGATGGCGGTAGTGTCGGTATCCCTCCCTCATGCGGGCTGGGCGTCCAAGACCCCATCCTCCATCCTCGGAAGAAGAACCCGGAGCTGGAGCTGGTCGGAGGATTAACTCAAGAAGGAAGTCTTGCGGGGGGGGGGGGGGGGTTGGGGGTATGGGGGAGGAGGGATGGGGTGGGAAGGGTATGGGGGGGAAGGGAGGGGGGGAAAGGGAAGGGTGGAAAGGGAGGGAGGGGAAGAAGTATGGGGGGAAGGGAGGGAGGAGGTAAGGGGGGAAGGGTAAGGGTGGAAAGGGAGGGTAAGGAGGGGGAAGGGAAGGGGTGGAAAGGGAGGGTAAGGAGGGTAAGGAGGGGAAGGGAAGGGGTGGAAAGGGAGGGGAGAGGGATGGGGTGGAGGGTATGGGGGGAAAGGAGGGGAGGAGGGTAAGGAGGGGGAAGGGATGGGGTGGAAGGTATGGGGAAAGAAGGGGGGAGGGGTATGGGGGAAGAAGGGGGGAGGGGTATGGGGGAAGTAGATGAGGCGGAGTAAAGAAGGAGAAGGTAGAGGAATGGAGGAGAAAGTGCATGAGAAGAACAGAAGGAGGAGGAAGAAAGGGAAGGAGGTACGTGAGAAGGAAGAGGAGGAAGAGGTGAAGGACTAGGAGGTAGAGGAGACGGAGTAAATGAGGAGGAGGTAGAGGAAAGGAGGAGGGAAGAAGCAGGGAAGGGAGGTATGACAGAAGGGAGGAAGATTAGAAAAAGGAAGAGGAGAAGGTAGATTAGACGGAGAAAAGAAGGCGAATGAGAAAGAGGAAAAGAGGAGAAAGGAAGAGAAAGAGAAAAGAGAAGAGAGAGAAAAGGTATGTGTGAAAGGAAGAGGAGAAGGAATATGATAAGAAGCGAAGGAGGAAGAAAGAGAAAAGAGAAGAGGAGAGAGCATAGAAGAATGTATATGACACGAAGAAGCGAAGGAAAAGGGAGTAAGAAGGGAAGAATAAAAGTAGAGAAGCAGAAAAAGGGTTAAAATGACCGAAGTAAAGATTGGGATTGGGGTGGATGAGGTAGAAAAAAAAAGAACGAAAGAAGAGAGAATAAAAGAGAGGGGAAGAAAGGGGAAAGGGGAAAGGGGGAGGGGGGCGAGGGGGGAGGGGGGAGGCTTACTGAGGGAGGAGGAGGGTTAGGAAACGAGTGATGAAACAAGACAGGAATAGATGTGGGAAGTAGAGGATGAAGTGAACGGAAAGAGACATGACGGTAGATTAATTTAAGATTTTTTTTTATTTAAGTCTACCGTCGATAGTCATTTCTTTTTTCTTTAATAAAGATGTAATAAATTTAATCGCTTATATAATTATCTCCTTAAATGACGGGGATATAGTTTGAACTGCGAGAAAAACAAACAAATAAAGAACATAAATACATATACAAAGAAGTTAAGAGTAATGATGATAATGATGATGGTGATAAAGTTGATATCGATGATGATAATGATGATGTTGATGAAGATAAGGGTGGCAAGAGTAATGGTGATGATGATAATGATGATGACGATAATGATATTGATTATTATGATGTTGATGAAGATGATGGTGGAAATAGTAATGATGATGGTGTTGATGATGATGATAATGATGATGACGATGATGATGTTGATGATAATGATAATAACGATAATGATATTGATGATGATGAAATTGATGGTCGCAGTAGTAATGATAATGGTGATACTGATGATGATGATACTAATGATGATAATGATAATGATGATGATAACAATTCAAAAAGACGATAAAAGCCACATTAAAAAAAAAAAAAAAAAAAAAAAAAACATTAGAAAACAGAAAGCAAATGAATTTTAGAGTTTGAGCAACTTTCTCTTTTTTTTTTTTTTCCTTTTTTTTATTTCTCATTATCCTAAAGAACCTACGACGGAAACCATTAACAAAAAAAAAAATCCTTTTGCATTTTGTTCAAGTATTCATAACTCCGCAGACATCTTTTAGGCATTTAGGGCGAAATTAACCCTTAAATCGCCCAGAATTTAAGCTCACTTGACCTGCCCACAAACAGCTAATATATTCGCCTGAGTTTGTTTATTTCGAAGACATTAAAACGAGGGAAGAATTGGAGCTCTTTAATTCCCCGAAATAATGGTTTAAAATGCAGTTTAAAGGTTTTTTTTTTTTTTTTTTTTTTTTTTTTTTTTTTTTTTGGTTAATTTGGGTAACGTAGGGTGTGTTGGGGGGGGAGGGGGGGTTGCGCGCTGGGGGGGGGGGGGGTATTGGAGGAAAGGGGAAGGGACGAGAGAGGGTAGGAGGGAAGGGGAAGGGGGAAGGGGGAAGGGGGAAGGGAAGGAAGGCAGGAAGAGGGGAGGGAGGATGAGGAGGAAGAGGAGGATAGGAGGAGAAAAGAGGGGAGAAGACGGAGGCAAGAGAAGAGGAGAGAGGAAGAGAGAAGAAGGAGAAGAAAGAAGGCAATAGAACGTGAAAGGGAATAGGGAAGGAAAAGAAGAGAGAACATAGAGAAAAAAACAAAGAAAAACGAGAAGAGAAGAAGAGAAAAAAAAAGAACCAAGAAAGCAGAATGAGAGGATAGAAGAAAAAAAAAAAAAAAAAAAAACGAGAAGTGGGGGGGACTTTCCCCTCCTCCCCCCCTTCCTCCCCCCTCCCTATCCACCCCCTTCGCCCCTCCCTCCTTCTTATTAACATCTTAGACCTTAGTTCAGCTCAACTGTTTATGGAATCGCCGGCGTGATAATTCTTTTATGTCTATTTATCGACTAGATTGGTTTCGTGCAAGGAAGCTGTCTTGGGGCTTCTCCTGTCTCTGTCTTCGTGTCTTATTTACTCCTTTTTCTCCTCTCTTCTCTCTCTGTCTATCTATTCATCTATCTGTCTATCTACCTGTCTATCTATCTATCTATCTATCTATCTATCTATCTATCTATCTATCTATATCTATATCTATATCTATATCTCTATATATATATCTATATATATATATATATATATATATATATATATATATATATATATATATCTTTCTATTTATCTATATATCTATATCTATCTATCTATCTATCTGTTTATCTATCTGTCCATCTATCTATCTATCTATCTATTTATCTATCTATCTATCTATATCTATCTATCTATCTATATTTATCTATTATCTACCTACCTATCTATCTATCTGTATATCTATCTATCTATCTATCTATCTATCTATCTATCTATCTATATATATATATATATATATATATATATATCTGTATCTGTCTATCTATCTATCTATCTATCTATTCATCTATCTGTCCATCTGTTTATCTATCTATCTATCTATCTACCTATTTATCTATCTATCTATATCTATATCTATATCTATATCTATCTATCTATCTACCTACCTATCCATATCTATCTATCTATCTATCTATCTATCTATCTATCTATCTATCTATCTATCTATCTATCTATCTATCTATCTATATATATATATATAATATATATGTGTGTGTGTGTGTGTGTGTGTGTGTGTGTGTGTGTGGTGTGTGTGTGTGTGTGTGTGTGTGTGTGTGTGTGTGTGTGTGTATGTGTGTGTGAATACAATGAAGTCCCTAGATTTACATAATGATTCACATCTAATTTATCTTTTATTTTTATTTATTTTTCTATTAATCTGTTTATCGTAAAGTCAATGGTATTTTTTTTATCGTTGATTTTCTCTCTCTCTCTTTTTTCTTCTTTTATCTGTTTATTTCATTACGTCTTATTACTCAATTAGTTATTCACTCATTACCCTCCGCCTATCCATTCGCTTCTTTAATTATTCATTCTTAAGTCGCTTATTCACTCGCTACTTTCATTCATCTTTATTTTCGTGTCTGTGTTCACTCATTATTTTACTCATTCTCGAGGTTACTTTTACGTTTACTCATCTTTATTTACATTTGTTTATTGGTTCCCTCATTCGCTCGTTCTTATGTTTATTTATTTATTTGCTCCCTCATTCACTCACGCTTATTTTCACAATCATTCATTCACTTGCTCTTCCATTCACTCATTCATTCACTCGCATTCGAATAGTTCATTCACTCGCTCCCTTACTCACCCATACTCAAAATCACTCATTCACTCG
>NW_020869963.1:22500-25000 GCF_003789085.1 Penaeus vannamei | reverse complement strand
CTTCCTCCCTTTTAACACTTTCTTTCACCATTATTTTTCTTCTTATCCCTTTGTACTCTCCTCGCTCTTTTGTCCGTGTCATGCACATGTCATGCACGCAGAAGTGTCATGACATTCTCACTGATCATAGTATTTGACAAAGGACTTGGGACATTTTTTTTCCTTTTTTTTATTTATTATTCTTTATTTTCTTTTGTGTTATTTGTTACTTATTCCCTTTTATATTTTTATTTTGCAAAGGACTTTTTTTTATTTTCTGTGTCTCTTTTTTTATTTTTTTCATTTTCTCTTTTTTCATTTTTCTTTTTCTTTTCTTTTTTATCTTTTTATCTTTTTTATCATTATTTTTTTATTTCTTTCTCTTTTTTTTATTCTTCTTATTCTTCTTTTGTATTACTTGTTATTTATTCCCTTTCTTTTTTCTTTTTATTTTGCAAAGGACTTTTTTTCTTTTCTTTTTTCTTTTTTTCATTTTCTTTTTTCATCTCTCTTTTTCTTTTTTCTTTTTTTTTTGTCTCTTTTTTCATTTTCTTTTTCTTTTTTTCATTTTCTCTTTTTCTTTTCTTTTTTATCTTTTTCTCTTTTTCTTTTTTTCTCTTTCTCTTTTTTTCTTTTTCTTTTTTTTTTATTATTTTTTTTATTTTCTCTTTCTCTTTATTTATTCTTCTTTTGTATTACTTATTATTTATTCCATTTTCTTTTTTATTTTTATTTTGCAAAGGACTTGAGTCATTATGATAATCTTAAAAATTTTCTTTCTTTTTATTTGTCTATTTTCTCATTTCGCTTTAAGGATAAGCAAAGTTTCTTAACGATGATGATGATGTTTTTTTTCGTTTTTTTTCTTCTTCTTCTTTCTTTCTTTTTTTCTGCTTCCTCTTCTTTCTTCTTTTTTTTGTCTTCTTTCTTTTTCTTTTTCTGATTCTTTCTTTTTCTGCTTTCTTTCTTCTTCTTTTTCGTCTTCTTTCTTTTTCTTTTTCTGATTCTTCCTTTTTTTTCTGCTTCATCTTTTCTTCTTCTTTTTTCTATTTTTTTCCTCCTCTGCTTCTTCTTCTTCATCATCTTTTTCTTCTTCTTTTTCTTCTTTCTTTTTCATCTTTTTTTTCTTCTTCTTACTTCCTTTTCTTTTCTTTTTCTTCATCTTCTTTTTCATCTTTTCTTCTTCCTTTTTTGGTGATAAGAAGTAAAGGTAGTTATGACTAATTATTTGGAGAGAGAGAGAGAGAGAGAGAGAGAGAGAGAGGAGAGAGAGAGAGAGAGAGAGAGAGAGAGAGAGAGAGAGAGAGAGAGAGAGAGAGAAAAAAAAAAAAGTAAGGTATATTTCTAATTCTAAAAAAAAGAAATACATAAAAACATTGTACAAAAAAAAAATCTAAAAAAAATAGAGCAGAAAAGAAAGAAAAAAAAACAAATTAGAAAAAAAGGAAAAATAACCTTTTTTGGCTCTTTTTTTTTTTTTTTTTTTTTTTTTTGCACAAATACGTTCACCTTTATTCCCCGCATAATAAGAATCGACACGACATCAAAATATGATTTCCTGGAACTAATATATTTCCGTAGGATGAAAGAATGATGAAAAAAAAAATGTTGATTAATGAAAGCGTCAAAGTTTGATGATAATGAAGACAACAGTGACGATAATAGTGACAGTAATGATACTGATATCACATCACTGAGATAGTCATTATCATTATAATCATCAGTCATCATCAGTGTTATCGTTCTTGTAATCAATTTCATTATTTAGCATTGTCACTATGAACAATGTTTTATCATTATCACTACTAATATTAGTAGCAGTAATGTAATGACATTTTGTTTCATTTGTATCTATAATGATAACTATAATGATAGTGATAATGATAGTAATGATATTACTAATGTTGATTATATTTATGGTAATAATAATGATAATGATATAGATACTGATGATCATGATAATAATTATAATAGTAATGACTATAACAGTAACGCTAACAATAATAAAGATGACAAAAATAATGATAACAATAATGATAATGATAATGATAGTAATTATAATAAGAATTTCAGTTTGTATAACAATGGTAATGATGATAATACTAATAACAATAATAAAGAATAATAATGATGATGATAGTAATAATGATAATAGTAATGATAACTATAATAAAGATAATAATGATGATTATGATGATAGATATACTCGGTGATGATGATGATGATATTAAGATGATAACAAAATAATAATAGAAATAATAATAATCAGTATTGGTATTGTTGCTGCTGTTAGTATCATCATAATAATGATAACAATAATGATAATAATAACAATGATAATGGTGATGATAATAATAGTAATAATGATAACAATATCAATCATGATAATAAGGATGATAACAGCAACAACAGTAACAGAAATAACATTAAAGATAATGATAATACTGATATTAATAAGAATAATAAAAGAATAATGAATATTGATAATGATATTAATGATAATAGTGACATCAATTTATAA
>NW_020869963.1:10000-17500 GCF_003789085.1 Penaeus vannamei | reverse complement strand
GGTTCCGAACCGTGACGCGACGCCGGTTCGCTTCGTGCTTCGGTTTGTTTTCCGAGCGAAGGCGATCGTGACTCCAGTGTTCTCGAAAGTGGAGTTCGAAGCTCCGAACTTTCTGCCATTATCGAGTTTGAGAGAGAGAGAGAGAAGGAGGGGGAGGGGGAGGAGGGAGAGGGAGGGAGAAGGAGAGGGAGGAGGGGGAGAGAGAGAGAGAGAGAGAATAAAAAGAAATTATCATTCCATTTTTAAGCGCCCATTTTCTGTCTCTTTTTTTTATGTACGTCATGGCGGACGTTTCGGGTCGTGGCGGCGGCGATGACGACTCAATGTATTAACTCTCTGGTTTATCCTTTTGAGCTTTCTTGTTCGTAATATCCTGGGTTTGTTGTCCTCTTGGCGTCCTGTTCTTCCTGCGCCATGTTTATCCGAGGCTCAAAACGACGCCCAATTGAATATTATTAGGATTTCCTGCATAAAAACCCCAGTCTGCGTGGCTTATGGTGTTTGAGTCGCGTTCTCGTGGTGTGATTCGAAGCCTCGCGGGGCAAGAGGGTGACAAGCGACTGCAAGCGGGATGGGCGGCGATCCCGTGCGTCCGGCCGGCGTCCTCCATCCTACGGGAAACGGCCGCCCAGAGGATGATCTGTTCCCGAAACCTTCTTTTCAGAGCTGTGTTTGGTCGGTTGTTTCCAGGAGAGGGGGGGCGTGTTAGCTCAGGGGAGACTAATGATGTTTGAAGAGTGAGAGAGTGTTTGCTGCTGTCTCCAAGCCACTTCTTCGAGGCGCCTCCCTCTTCGGCCCCCGTTCCTTCGCAGAGGTGAGGAGGAGGAGGAAGGAGAGGAGGAAAGGGAAAGGAGATGGCCGAGGGGTGGGGAATAGGAGAAGGAGGAGGGGGAAGGAGGAAGAAGGAGGAGGATGGGGGAAAGAAGAAGGGGGAGGGGTGGGGGTGGAGGAGGAGAGGGGGGGGAATAAAAGGCGGAGGGATAGGGAGGGAAGAGGAGGGGAAGGAAAAGACGGAGGGATAGGGAGGAGAAGGAGGATGGAGGAAAGGAGGAGGCGGAGGGATAGGGAGGAGGAGAAGGAGGAGGGGACCAAGGAAAGGAAGAGGAGGAGTAGGGGCCAAGGAAGGAAGCGTTTGGAAGAAGAAATGGAGGAGTTTTGAGGCGAAGGGCAAGGCGGGGAAGACCGTGATTTCGCTTAACGATTCCTCTGATTGTCTCTCCCTCCACACATTCTACCACGACGACCTAACGATATAAAAACGCACAACCAACTACCGCCAAATGAAACAAAACCAACAAAACCTCCTTTTTACCCAAACTACTCCAACTACCCACCGTCCCTCCACTAACTACCGAACTATCACCGACCCAACTCGACAGATTCACCAAGTCCCTGTTGTTCAGCGTTCCGTCCTGTTAAAAGCGGGTCTTGTGGTCAAAGCACCAGTGTTCACCTTGACGCCGACGAGCTGGTGTGTCGGCTGTGGTGACTGCGGTGAAAGATTATAAACTCGGAGGAGACAAGAGGCATTAATTCAAGCCGGAGAAGTTATTTATATCAGCACTTTTCTGTTTAGGAAGAAAGAAGTGATAAGTCATCGTGTCTCGCTGCTTCTTGTATAAAACGTTTTGGTGGATTTATAGATGTTTTTTTATTCTATTATTTTTCTGTTGGTTTCATTGTTATTGTGATCTTTATTTCGGATTTGGGCTAAATGTGTCGCTTCATTTACTTTTATCATCGTTTTTGTTATCATTCGTTTTGTTGTTCTAAATGATTTATCGTGCCAAATAATAGCATTGTCATTAGTTTTCAAAATTTAATGCAATTTTCTTTTTATCGCTATTACCAGTATCCCCATTGTCAATGTAATCATGATTATTTTCATTATTATTGATTATTACCAATATTATTACTGTGGCTGTTGTTATTATTTATCATTATTATTCATTATAATTATTATTATCATTATTTTTATTATCATCATCATCTTTATTATTATTATTGTTGCTCTTGTTATTATTAACATTTTCTATTATCAATATTATTATCAATATTGCCGTTATCATTATCATTATTATTATTATTATTATTATTATTATTATTATTATTATCATTATTATCATTATATTTTTTTTTATTGTTGGTGGTGTAGTTATTATTACTATCATCATTTCATCATCATTTTGTTGTTTATAGCTGTCATTATTACTATTATTATTGTTATCAATATCATCATTGCTTTTATCATTGTTATTATTGTTATTTATTGAATTTTATCATTATAATTATTACTGTTGTTATTTTTGGAATTATTTCTATCGTTCTCTTATAATTATTATCATCATTGTTATTATTATAATTATATTTTTATCGTATCATTACCATTATCATCATTATCGTCATTATCAGCAATGTAATTGTTATTGTCATTATCATTATTATTATCATTTCTGAATCATTTTCAATATCATCATTATTGTTGTTATTATCATTATTTTTATTATCCTTATTATTATTGTAATTAATGTTATTATTATAATCGTTATTATTATCATCATAATTATTATCATTATTAGTATTGCTATTATTATCATTATTGTGTTATTATTTTGATTATCATTATTATAACTATCTTTGTAATATCATTATTTTCATCACTATTATCACTATTATCTTTTATTATTATCATCACTATTCTTATCATTATCGTCATTATCATTATTATCTTTATTGGCGTTATTGTTATCATTATTATCATTATCATAATTATTACTATTTTTATCATCATAATAATTATTATTATCTTAATTGGCGTTATTGCTGTTGTGATTCCGTAGCAGCAGAAGAGTGATAAGAATATGATCACTATCATTGACGTTGTTATTGCCACAATTGATGTATTTTTCGTAATATTGTTATTATCATTAACGATGTTGTTTTCGTCGTTTTCATAATTATTACTATAATTGAAGAGAATTTTTTTCCGTCAGTATATATGTTTTCTTGTTCTCCTCATTTTTAACTGTTATTATTCTTTAATCAGTAAAATTATCATTTATCAATTGTACTGTTGATTTTATTAACGGTATTAATAGTGGTAACAGTATTACTATCACAATTATATAGTATTATTAAAATTATTACTTTCGCTGGTCTCTGTTATCAGTATTATTATAATTCTTTGCGAGTAATATCTTTGTTATAATATTACTGGTGATTATAGTTATTACACATTATTGTAATATTTTAATGCCATAATGATTTTCGATGTTAATATTATTTGTAGTATCATTGTTATTATTGTTATTATTATCACCATTATTATTATTACTATTATTATTATTATTATTATTATTATTATCATCATTATCATTATTGTTGTTATTAATACTATTAGTATTTTTGTTGTGTTGTTATTGCAATACCCGGTTTATGTATACATGTATGACTTATACATACATTGCACACACACACACACACACACACAACACAACACACACACACCACACACACACACCACACACACACACACACACACACACACCATGAAGGAACACATAGGTAGATACATGGGACTGGTATTTAAAACCCAAATCCCAAGTACCCAACAAGGAAAAAGAAAGACGAGAAAAAAATAAAAGAAAAAGAAAAGAAAAAGATCCCCTACCGCACCCCCTCCCCCTCCCCTACCCCAACCACCAAGAAGAAAACCCTACCCCCCCTCAAAAAAAAAAAAAAAAAGAGAAAGAGAAAAAGAGAGAGAGAGAGAGAGAGAGAGAGAGAGAGAGAGAGAGAGAGAGAGAGAGAGAGAGAGAGAGAGAGAGAGAGAGAGAGAGAAAGGAGAGATGAAGAAGAAAGAAAGGAAGAGAGAGAGATGAAAAGAGAGAGAAAGAGAGAGAGAGAGAGAGGATGAAAAGAAAGAAAAAAAGAGAGAGATGAAAGAAAGAAGAGAGAGAGAGATGAAAAGAAAAAAAAAAAGAAAGAGAGAGAGATAGAGAAAGAGAGAGAGAGAGGAGGAGGTCCATCCAGTGAGTCTGCTACCTCAAGAGTGTAAAGTGAGACGCCTGCACCCTTCTAAGGGGCGTTCAGAGGGGGGGGGGGGGAGAAGGGAAGGGCAGGGGGGGGGGGTATGTCCTCTTCCTTGTCCTCCTACAGGATCTTCAGAAAGCATTTATCATCATTGTAATTGTTATGTTATCGCTATTATTATCATTACTGCCATTACTCCTACAACTACTATTAATGTTATTGTTATTATAATTTTTATTGTTCTCGATCTTGCTGATGTTACCATTATTGTTGATATTAATATTATTATCATTATTGCTATTGTTTTTGTTGTTGCTTTAGTTGCTGTTATCATTATTGATATTATTTTGTTATTATTATCATTATCGTTAATCTTATTGTTATTGTTATTATTGTTATTACTTTTATCATTTTTATTATTACTAATTAATAATGCTATTAATATTATTATTATCATTACTATTATTGTTGTCATTGTTGTCCATATTATTGTTATAATCATTGCCATTTTTTGTTATTGTTATTATTACTATCGTCATTATCATTCTCTTTATTTTATGATAATCATTCTTATTATCATTATTATCATCATTGTTTTTATTATCATCGTTGTTGTCGTTGTTATCATTGTTATTATCATTATCATTATCATCATTATTATTATCGTTGCCTATGTTATCATTATCATTGTTACCATTATTGTTATCGTTGTCATCATTATTATCATTATTGTTATTATTATTATTATTATTATTATTATTATTATTATTATTATTATTATTACCATCATCATCATTATCATTATTAGTATCATTATCATCATTATTGTTATTGTCATTAGTGTTGTTGGTGGTGTTGATGTTACTATTAGTATCATTATCATCATCATGTCTATTATTATTGATATTATTGATATATATTTTTTTTATTATCGTTATTATTGTTATTTTCCTCTCATTATTAATCATTATTATCACTTTATCAAATGTTATTATTATCTATTACTATCATATTATCATCATTATCATCGTTCTTATTATTAATGATATTGTTATTATCGTTATCATTATTATCATTTACGTTATTGTTCTTTCTGATATAATTTTATCATTATTGCTAGTGTTTTCGTTATCATTAAAATCATTGTTGTTGTTAATATCATTATTATCATTTTCATTATCTTAATGATTATCATTAACGTTAACATTTTCCTAATTATCACTTTTAATGTTATTATTATCATCGTTTTATTATCATTATCATTGTCATTATTATTGTTATTATTATTATTATTATTATTATTATTATTATTATTATTATTATTGCTTATCATTTTCCTGCCATTATTATTGATATCATTGTTATTTATTTATCTATTTTTTCATTATCATCATTATCATCATTATTTTCATCATCATTATCATGAACATCGTTGTTATCATTAGCATTATTGTTATTATCATTATCACCATCATTATTAATATTATTGTTATCATTATTATTATTACTCTTATTGATATTATTATTACTATTATCATTGTATTGTTGCTATCGTTATTATGACTACCATCATTTTTATTTTCATAATTATCATAATTGTTATTTTCTTTTTATTATCATTACCGTTATCATTATCAGTGTTATTATCATTGTTGTTGCTGTCATCATCTTTATCTTCTTATCATTATCATTACTATTTTCGTCTTCATCAATATTATTAAGATATTAATCTTCACTCTTCTTCTTTTTTCTCTTTTGTAATAAACATTACGAATAAGAAATAGATAAATACTGCCGAATAATTTTTTTCTTCTTCATCTTCGTCTGAAAAAAATGCTAAATCTAGACGTTAAATATAAAAAGACCAATATATTGCCAAAATGATTTATTCTTTTCTCATATAATTTTAGTTATCTAATTGTCTGTTTCTAATTATCTGTTTTATTAATTACCTGTTTAATTAATTCCTTTTTTTCTGATTATCTGATTTTGAATAGGATTTCGTTGGGATTATCTTCTTACATGTGCTATTTACCCTTTATTCATCTTTGTTTCTCTCTTCTTCTATATCTTTGGTCTCCTTTTTAGAACACCTGGTGATTGATATCAAATTAATTTCCTTTGATTTTTTTTTTATTCTCAATGTCTCTAGTGTTGTATTTGATTTTGATTAGTAATTATGTAGATTATCAGATGACTCAGATATTAAATTCGATTCATTACTATCAAATTTTGATATTCTTTGTATATCTACGAAGATTATAAAGTCTTTTTTTAAGATCATCAGATGTATTTATACTACACCTTATAATATAATTACGATTGACTTTAAACTCTCAGTAACTTTTACCAATTTAAACTAACTTAAACTTACCTGAAATGATTTAAACTAACTTATACTAACCTAGATTAGCTTATACTAACTGATTAGACTAGCCTGAACTACTTTAACTAACTTATACCTAGATTAGCCTAACCTAGATTAGCTTATACTAGCCTGAACTACTTTAAACTAACTTAAACTAACCTAGATTAGCTTATACTAACCTGAACTACTTTAAACTAACCTAAAATAGTTTAAACTACCTTATACTAACATAAACTAGCTTAAACTAACTTAAACTAACCTAAAATAATTCAAGCTAACTTATACTAACCTGAACTAACCTAAACCTAAAATTATTTAGGCTAACTTATACTAACCAAAACTAGCTTAAACTAACCTAAGATAACTTATCCTGACTTAAACTATCTTAAAATAACTGAAACTAATTTCAAGTAAAGGTCAGATCTGCTAGACAATCTAAGGTCACCAAGACCTTCATCCTTGAGAGAAGTCCTCGAGGATTATCTTCATATTATTTATTCTCAAGTATTCTTTAAGATCATTCCTTTGGCTTCTTTCTCCCTCTTTCCTTCTTCAACCTTCCTCCCCCTTCTTTTCTCCCTTAGATTCAACCCTTTCTCTTTATGACAGTTTCCCTTTTTCATTATTTAAATCTTGTTTCTCTCTCTTTTATCTCTGTCTTCTTGTCCTCCTCTTTTTTTTTATTTCTTACTCTTAAACTCTGTTCCTCCTTCTCAGTCTTGCCTTCTCTCTCTCCTTCCCACTTCCTTTTTCCTTCTCTCCTTCTCTTTTTCTTTCACCTAAACCTGTTCCTCCTTCTCAGTCTTGCCTTCTCTCTCCTTCCCACTTCCTTTTTCCTTCTCTCCTTCTCTTTTTTTTTCACCCTTTAAACCCTGTTCCTCCTTCTCAGTCTTGCCTCTCTCTCTCCTCCACTTCCTTTTTCCTTCTCTCCTTCTCTTTTTCTTTCACCCTTAAACCCTGTTCCTCCTTCTCAGTCTTGCCTTCTCTCTCTCCTTCCCACTTCCTTTTTCCTTCTCTCCTTCTCTTTTTCTTTCACCCTTAAACCCTGTTCCTCCTTCTCAGTCTTGCCTCTCTCTCTCCTTCCCACTTCCTTTTTCCTT
>NW_020869962.1:429970-437470 GCF_003789085.1 Penaeus vannamei | reverse complement strand
AGAAAAAGACAAATAATCAAATAAGATAATGAAAAAATGATAAGAGGGGATATGTGATCATAAAAAGATAAAGACAAATTAAGATAATGGCAAGGGAAAATAGGGAAAGAAATAAGAAATGCGGTAATAAATGGACGGTAAAAACAGACAAATGAAAATGCATATAGAAAAGATAATGAAAATTAGAATTATCTTTACCGTATCTCCTATTCGCATGGATGAAAAAAAGACAAAAAAAGAAAGGTATATAAAGGAAATAAAAAATATGGTAAAGATAAAAATATCAGACATGGGAAGTGAAGAACTCCGGTTATAACAGCTTGAAGGAGATATGTCTTCTCAGTTCGTTATAAATAGTTTATTTGACTTTTTGCGAAAACTTTCTCTGGTAATGTCACTGGTGTCCTTTATATAATGACACACAGTCCGCATATCTATATATAGCTGGGTTGATAGACAGACAAATATATAGATATAAACAGATCGATCGATACAGGGACTAACAGATAAGAAAAGGGAGAGAGAGAGAGAGAGAGAGAGATAGAGAGAGAGAGAGAGAGAGAGAGAGAGAGAGAGAGAGAGAGAGAGAAGAGAGAGAGAGAGAGAGAGAGAGAGAGAGAGAGAGAGAGAGAGAGAGAGAGAGAGAGAGAGAGAGAGAGAGAGAGACTGATATAAAGAGCATTAGACAGACAGAGAGAGATAGTTAAATAGACAGATAGGTAGATAAATAGATAGATAAATAAGTAGATAAATAGACAGATAGATGGATCGATAGATAGAAGGATGGATAGATAAATAGTATGTTAGAAGATAGATAGATAGATAGAGAGAGAGAGGGGAGAAAATACAAACACTAATAATAACTGCGATGCGTCGATTCATACTTGTGTATAGCGAGTGCCCGTCCCCGCGTGCGCACCTGGCTGCCTCTCCACCGGAATGGCCGCCATCGATTCGCCTGTGTATTTACCACTATTTCACAGACACTCCAGTCCCTCCCTCGAGCAGCGGGCGAGGCAGTAAAGGACTTGCTTAGACTAAAAGTGCATAATGATGTTGATTTTTGAAGATGACAGTCATTGTTGGCGGGGTTGTAGAGATGTCAGTGGCCTTGGTAATGGTGGTTATGGTGATGGTGATGGTGGAGGGGGTTTGAGAATGGGAGTGGGGATAATGACTGCTATTTTTAGTAACATTAGAATAACTTCGGTGATAATGATGGTAATGATGTTACTGATTAATATAATGATTATGATAGCATCAATGATGATTAAAAAATGCTCTTGTTGTTAATGATGAGATGATAATGATAATGACAATAATGATGATAAGAATGATATTATAGTTACGGATGAAGGGAAAAGAAAGTAAACTGAAGAGAGAAAACAAATAATCAAAAAAGTTTGTAAGAAGAAACATCAAGATCGATGCCCAACCTCGCTGTCAATCCCTCCCGCCCATCCCCCCCACACGAACACACACGTACTTAATCCAAAACCGAACATGGGGGCGAAGGGGGGAGGGGGGAAGAAGGGCGGGGTGGGGGAGGGGTCATATAACAAGATTAACACGCGGAGCCAATTCAATGGATGACCTCTGTCTTTTTTTCGGAGGCGGGGGGGGGGGGGGGGTGGAGAGGAGGAGAAGGTTATCTGTTTACGTTCGGACTAAAATTTGGTTTATATGCCATGAGTTTATACGGCCTTCCGGCGGAGTGCGATGGAGTGGGGAGGGGGGGGGAGATTTTGGAGGGTGTGCGGTTGGCGAAGGGGAGGGGAGGGGTTACGGGGGGGGGGGTGGACAGGAGGATAAAGTGAAGTGCTGGGTTAAGGGGAGGAGTAAAGGGGGGGAGTTGGGGGGTGTGGGGGTCGGAGGAGAGGCTGGGAGTGAAGGGGTAGGGTATAGTGCGGAGTGAGGGTCAGGTTGTGGGGAAGAATATCGGTTATAAGTGGGCAATAATTTGGGTAGTGGGGGGGGGGAGGGATGAGACTAGGTCAAGCAAGAAGGGGGTTATGACCTCCTCTTGAACTCCCTGGACGGCCCTAAATTGCGAGCCTCGAAACCCGCATTTTCGCGTACGAGGTTTTGGTCTTGATCAATGCAAGTTGCGGTTTGGATCGGTGTTGGAGTGTGTTTGGTGGGGGGGGGGAGGCAGAGGACGAAAGGGAGGGAAGGAGAAGGATGAAGTGGAGAAGGAGGAAGGGGAGGGAGGGGAAGGAAGAGAGGGTGGGAGGAGAAAGAGGAAGGAAGGGAAGGGAGGGAAGGAGAAGGACGAAGTGGAGAAGGAGGAAGGGAAGGAGGGAAGGAAGAGAGGAGGAGGAGGAGCAAGAGGAAGGGAAGGGAGGAGAAGGAAGAAAGGGAGGGGAGGAGGAGGAAGGGAGAGAAGGAAGGAGAAGGAAGAGAGGGAGGGAGGAGAAGGAGGAAGGGAAGGGAAGGGAAGGGAGGGAAGGAGAAGGAAGAAAGGGAGGGGAGGAAAAGGAAGGAAGGGAGGGACGGAGATGGACGAAAGTGAACGGAGGGGAGGAAAAGGACGAAGTGGAGAAGTAAAGGAAGGGAGGAGAGGAGAAAGGCGGAAGTGAGTAGAAGAAAAAGACCAAGGGGAAAAGAGGAAAAGGACAAAAGGGAAGGAAGAATGACGAAGAAAGAGGGAATGAATGAGCAGGGACAAGAGGGGCGATGAAGGAGGGGAGGAGAATAATGAGACTGAGGGGACGAGGAAGATGAGGAAGGGGGAAGAAAAGAGGGAGGGTAGGGAAGAAAAGTACGAGAAAGGAGGGGAAAATAAATGAAGTGAAGAAGGATGGCCGGGAAGTGGAGGAGGAGGATAGGGGAAATCAGAAGAGAAAGGGAGGCAAAAGGAAACGAAAAGAAGAGAAAGGGATGAGTAGGAATTAAGGGGAAAGAACCAGGGAAGAGGAGTGGAAAAGAGGAGTCCAAGGGGAAAAAAATAGGAAATAGGGAAAAGGGAGGATAATGGGGAAAGGAATAGGTAGAAAGATGGGGAAGGGGAAAGAATGGGAGGCAAAGAAAGCAAGAAGGAAGGAGCGTAATCATGGTGATTGCTGGAGGAGGTTGGGCGGGGGGCTGGTGGCGGCCGGGGGAGGGGGAGGAGGGAGAGGAAGGGAGAGGAGGCGGGCGGAGGGAAAGAAATGAGGGGGAGTGGGAAGTTAAAAAGGAATTAGGGATTTCTTTCTCTATCTGCCCATCTATCTGTCTCTATCTATCCACAGATACACACACACTAATATATATATAATATATATATATATATATATATATATATATATATATATATATATATATATATATATATATATATATATATATATATACATATATATATATATATATATATATATATATATATATTATATATATATATATATATATACATGTTATAACCATGAAACTTACTCAACGTTATTAATTTCCGGTATTGCCACCACCAATTGAGAATTTGGAATTAAGAGGAAATCTCAAGAAAACTTCAATATTGACTTATCTAATCTTAATCTGGGTAGCATGACGTGGGGTGGATTGAATTAATTCCTCTGTTAAGTGTGCACCGAGATATAGAGTGAACAAAGAAACATTTTTAACCAATAACATTTTATTCTACATAAAAGGAAAAAGTAGCATATCCTAATGCAAATCTAAACGATAAACATTAAAATAAAACCATGTAGTATTCTCTCCTACTAACTTTATTGAATTTCAAGTTAAATTTTACATTACAACTTCCCTTTGCCTACTCATTATACATCATTATTCATCATCATAAACATCAAAAAAACAAAAAACATGAGATAGGATCAAGAGCCTTACATCCATTCTACCAGTATCTTTCCATCCTTTTACTTGCGCAATAAGGCAATCGTTCCCCTTCCTTTCAATCTTCATTATTTTCCGCTCTTACACTTCACTCTAATAAATAATTCCATTCTCAACCTGTTCCTTGATAACACCGAAACTGTCACCTATTAATAATTCTCTTGCTCTATCCACGGGCCAAAAAAAAAAAAAAAAAAATAAAATCATAACTAAATAAATAACTTCAATGTTTCCAAACGACAAAGCAATACATTATGTTGTTTTCACCACATTTTCTCAACCTTTTCTTCTCTCTGTGTTTGGGGTGGAAGCCAAGACTCTGAATTATCACAAAGCACACAAGCATTCACAATAACTATAATTTACCTATCAAGCCTTACAACTTCCAATATTCGAGCAAAACACGACTTTTAATATTAGCACTTAACGTAACTGTGTTTGGGGTGGAAGACAAGACTCGTCTGGGGAAAATCTGTTAAAAATACTCACTTATTGTTTTCCTCCAATTAAACTGTTAATATTTGATAAAACCATATATTAATAGATGATTACTATAATCACTCTGCTGGTTATAACACAAAATTTTGTTATATTGATATGTCCTTAAAAATATAAAAAATATGTAAACATACTTTTCGGTGACATACATATATCTTCAAAATTAGAACTAATGCATCTTGCAAATGTTGAATAAATAACGATCTCTGTCTGTCTGCTTCTCTATCCATCTATTTATACGTCTATCTCTCTATCTATCTGTCTCTATATATATATATATATATATATATATATATATATATATATATATATATATATATATATCTGTTCTCTGTATATCTATCTATCTGTGGAATTCATGACGAACAAATTGCAACAGGAACAACGAAGGGAGGAACAGGAAAACCCACGAATATGCTGCAGACCTTTTCGCTAATGCTTTGCCATGACCTGACGAAGCATTAGCGAAAAGGCCTTCGTATATTCGTGTGTTTTTTGTTCCTCCCTTCGTTGTTCCTGTTGTCTATATCATATCTGTATATATAATATATATATATATATATATATATATATATATATATATATATATATATATATATATATATCTATATATATATATATATATATATATATGTATATATATATATATATATATATATATATATATATATATATATATATATATATATATATATATATTATATATATATATATATATATATATATATATATATATATATATATATATATATATATATATATATATATATATATATATATATATATATATATTATATATATTTTCCATTCACTTTTCTTACTCTCTCATGCTCAGGGTCCGCAGAAGTTTATCCATTCCTCGCTCTCTCTTCTTTCTTTCTCTACTCATTCACTCCTACTCTCTCCCCCTCGCTTTACTTCAATCACCATTTACCCTTCCCCTCCCCCTTCCTCCGCCTCATCCTCGTCCTCCTCCTCCCCTCTCCCCGTCTCCTCCCCCTCTTCCCTCCTCCTCCCCTCCTCCCCTTCCCTTCCTTCCTCCCCCTCCCCCTCCTCCCACGCCCACCATCATGAGGCACCCACAGGCCAAAGAAAAGTTTTGAAATTTGATTCTATCAGGCCCCTTGCCTCGTTTCGCCAGTCTTGAACTTGGAATTAGAAAGACGAAGAAGAAGGAGGAAAAAAATAGCGAGAGAAGATGGAGGGGGTGGAAGAGAGAGAGAGAGAGAGAGAGAGAGAGAGAGAGAGAGAGAGAGAGAGAGAGAGAGAGAGAGAGAGAGAGAGAGAGAGAGAGAGAGAGAGATCAACAAAGAAAGAGAGAAGTAGAGGTGAATAGATGGACAGATAGATAGATAGACAAAGTAGCTAGACAGACGGAGAGAGGAGAGCGTTGGTTGATCCCATCGGCAAATTATGCGCTTTGATTCAAGCATTAATCTTCTTGAGAACTGTTTTAATGATATCAAGTTTATGCTTATCGGTATTTTCATTAAAAGCATTCACGAAAAAAATTGTTATCTATAATTTTCTCAGTGCCGATTTCTTTCCTCTTTGCGTGATAAGCCTTTTGACCGTCAAATTCTTCCTTGCAGAAATATTTTGATAATGATAATGAAACTTCCGCTATTTGTCTCTTACTACTAGTGTTGTTATGTAAATGCAAATAAATAAATTGATAAATAATGTCCACAAAATAAATGATGTATGTGCGCACTGTTCCACACCCTCGCACACAGACACACATGGACATAACTACACACACAAGCACACACACACACACACAAACATACACACACAGACACAAACACACACACACACACACATACACACACACCAAACACATGACATAGCACCTAGGTACATATACAGATATTAATACTGATTAATAAGCATCAGAGAGAGAAAGACAGACAAACATAGACATAGAGGCAGAGAGAAAAACAACTAGATAAACAGACAGAAAGACACAGCGAGAGCAATAAAACATGTGGGTACACGCGCCGGATAAAGGTACACACATAAACAGCAGTTGAAACTTTATCTCCGTCGCTATTCCTCCGTTATCGCCTATTCCCTCGTTCCATAAACGCTGTTAATGTCTCCCCATCTTACCTACATCCCATCGTGCCAGAGGAAATAAAATTATAATGCTGATTTTATAACAACGAAACGGACTTGAACTTTCTGGTTAGGTCTTCACCTCGCACCCCCCCCCCTTCCCCTACTCCCCCCTTTTTATTTCATTTTTTATTTTTTTCTATCCCTCTTCATCTTTTCTTCTTTTTCTTTTAAACCTTATCCTATCCCTTTATCCTTACTTTCGCCCATTCATCCTCATCTTTTTGAGTTCTTCCTCTTCGCCCTTCGTTTCCTTACCCTTCTTTCTTCAGCCCCGTCTCTTTCCTATCTCTCTATCCTTCTACTATCTCTTTCTTGCAATTTCTTGGCGTGTGCCTTACTCTTTCCTTCTCCTTTTTCCTTATCTCTCTCTTGTCTTTATATATCTCCTCTTAGCTTCGTATTCACTCCCTTCTGCATCTCCCTCCTTCGCATCCTCATGTAATCGCTTTTTCCCCGTCCCCACCATATTTCTTACCCTCTTTCTACTCCCCTGCCTACTCCCTCTTCCCCTATCCTCCCTACCAACTTCCCTTAACTCCCTCCTCCTCGCCCCATCCACATCTTTCTCCCCTCTACCCCTACCTCTACTCCTATCCGTATTTCACCCTAGCCCCTAACCTTTCCCCTTACCCCTAACCCCAGCTCCCGTTCTTCCCCCCTGTCAGCTACAACCCTTCCCCTCTATTCTAACCCTACGTACGATCCTCCAACCTACAACCAACAACACTCCTCTACCCCCTCCCATTTACCCCCCTTTCTTATCTTCCCCCTCTCTCCCTACCATCCTATCCTACCCCAAACCAACAACAACTCCTCCCCTATTCTACCTCTACTTCTGATCCCCCCTCTACCCCTATCCCCTACCTCTCCTACCCCACCCCACCCCACCCCAATCTGCCTCTATTCTGATCCCCTCCTCTTCCCCTACCCCTACCTCTCCAACCCCCACCCACCCCACCCCATTCTACCTCTATTTGGTATCCTCCCCCTCTACCCCTACCCCCTACCTCTCATAACTTACAACCAACGACCCTCTACCCCCCTCCCCCC
>NW_020869962.1:372470-374970 GCF_003789085.1 Penaeus vannamei | reverse complement strand
TGAAATAGAAAGCTCGTCTTCATTAGCATATACGAATTTACTGTCATATTTTGTGATTCTTGATTCATAAACAAAAGTAGATTTGTGACGACCATCATCTCCATCATCATCGATATCATTATCAAAGTCATCACATCATAATTATAAGTAGTAGAAGTAGCCATAGAAATAGTAGTAGTAGTAGTAGTAGCATTAGTAATAGCAGAAGTATCATTATCATAGATATCATTAATATCACAGTAATCAATATCATTATTATTACCATTATCATTATTATCATTATTATCATCATTACTACATTATTGTTATCATTACTATCATTATGACTATTAGTATTATTCCTGTAAAACATGATGATCATTAATATCCTAATCATTGGTATTATTATTGCAATCACGATGATCATTAATACTACAATTTTCATCATCATTAGTGCTATCATCACTGTTATTGTTACCATTATCATTATTACCATTATTATTATTACTATTGATATCGTTGATTGATGATTGTTATTATCATTATTATCATTATTGTTGTTTTTGTTACCATTAAAATGATTATCATCATCATCACTATCATTGTAACCATAATTATCATTAAGATTATCATTATTATTACTCTCATTATTATTATTATTATCATCATTATCATTATTGTTATCATTATTATTACTCTCATTATTATTATTATTTGCATCATTAATATGACTATTATTATCATTGTTATGATTATTATCATGATTATTATTATTATTATTATTATTATCATTATTATTATTATTATTATTATTATTATTATTATTATTATCATTGCATATTATCATTATTATCATACTATTTTATTATTATCATTATCACTATTACTTTATTATCTTATCATATTATAATCACTGTCATTTCTGGCATTATTAATATCATTATTGTCACTAGTAGTAATAATATCTTTATCATTATCGGTCTCACCATTGTCATTGCTAGCGGGACCCATGAATTTCCACGAAGAGAAAGGCAAAAGGTCTTTTTTTCCCTCCCTCTTTTACCCTTCTGCCTTTCATCTCCACTCTTCCTTCTCCTTTCCCACTCTGCCGTCCCCCCCCCCCCTTCCCCCACTTAATTTCACTTCTCACATCCCACTTAGAGCGCTCCTCTTTCTCCTTAAACTCCCCCACTCCCTTTGCTCTCATGTCCCCTTCCGTCTTCTCTCTCTCTCTCTCTCTCTCTCTCTCTCTCTCTCTCTCTCTCTCTCTCTCTCTCTCCTCTCTCTCTCTCTCTCTCTCTCTCTCTCTCTCTCTCCCTCCCTTATACCTGGTCCCTGATCCATCCTCTTTCCTCTTATATGTCCCTTCTGTTTTCTCCCTTTTTCCTAACTTTCTCCCTCAACTTCCCCGCCTCCCTTGCTACCTCACCCTTCCCCTCTCCCTTTTCTCCCTCACCCTTTCCCCCCCCCCTCCCCTCTCCCTTTCTTCCTTACCCCCCTTCCTTTCTCTGCTCACTTTCTCAATTTCCCTTCCCCCCTTTCTCACTACCCTCCCACTCCCTTTCTCCTTCACCCTTCCCCCCTCTTTCTCCCTCACTCACCTTCCCCCCACTTTCTCCCTCACCCTTCCTCCCCACTTCCTCCCTCACCCTTTCCCCCACTTTCTCCTTACCTTCCCCCTTTTCTCACTACCCCTTTCCCTTTCTCCCTCACCCCCCCGTCCTTCCTCGTCGCCCTGCGACCTTCCTTCCTCTGATGGTCGTCTAAATGTGCTTCTGACTTCATGAATGATGATGATGATTTTGATGATGATGATGATGAGAAGAGGAGGATATGATGATGATGTGATGATTTATGATGATTGAGGATGATAATGATGATGAATAATAAACTGACAAAATTATCTAAATGGAGTTCGAATAAAATTCTCACAGATTCGTATTATGATGCACGAGCGCGTGTGTCATTCTTTAATATTTATGTTCCCAGTTATCACCCCGTTTACACAAAATTCAACTTCAATTCCGCTGCCACGTGAAATACGATTCCAGACATACGCCCCTACTTGCCTCCTGCAGCAACTTTCAAGTCCGCAGTCACAGGGAATATAATTTCATGCGTAAATCGGAGTTGTCGGTCCTCACACGAAGAAATAACATGCTCTCCACCTATGACCTTCCTTCCCTATAACTTATTGTCTAATTGAAATTACTATCAATTGGCTAGATAATGATGATTCTAAATTTTTATCTTTTTCTTATCTATTTACAATTATTCTTAATTTTTTCCTTCATATTATTAATTCTATTCACTCACTACCGCTTTTATTATCTCATTATTATATAATTATAATAATATTATTACTTAGTTCATTGTTACTACTATTACTCATATCAGGGTTTGGGTGCAGTTGCTCCTTCAACCTAATAATTCAAGTGATATATTCATTAATTGTAGATTGGCAGATATATCAAAAAATTTATTCATTCTCTGTATCGCTACGGCCGATGTGTCCCTTAAT
>NW_020869962.1:364970-367470 GCF_003789085.1 Penaeus vannamei | reverse complement strand
CTCAACTTACTTCGAATTATAGATAAAGGCTTACACTACAATACGAAGTTGATTTTTTTACTTTTTAGTGACTCGTCATAACTTTACACCTTTACCAATTAAAAAACCGACTTTATTTTCTGCAAAAGTCTTGTATCACAAAATCATTGTTTTGGAGGTAAAATAAAGTAATAGATGTAGATATGCAAGACTTGCATAAGTGATTATTTAGCAATTACAAAACCAAGAGGTTAACATATACAATAGATTATCCAATCTATATGCAAGGGTTTATTCATAATTCTTTTAAATATATCCCTTTCCATTGAGAGCGTAAACGTAAGCTACATTATATATATTAATATATATATATATATATATATATATATATATATATATTATATATATATATATATATATATATATATATATATATATATATATATATATAAGCTGAAGATGTGAATCTACTGGCTAGTGTCAACAAAATATTACTCTATAAATTGTAGTATTAATTGTTGTTTAATTAATGTCCATTAGCAAACTGTCTTACGTGAAGTGGAGATAAAACAAATTAAAACAAATCATTGTAACTTAGCTCTTTATGATAAGCTTTATTTATGATGTGCTTTATTGAACACTACTTTCTTTTAGATGTCCACATTTTCTCTCTCTGTCTTTGCCTTTGTCTTTCTCTTTTTTCTGTTTCTCTCTTTCACTGTTTTTTTTCTCTCTCTCTCGCTTTTCAAAAAGAAATAAATTCATCTATATATATTAGCGGTATCAATCATTATGGCAGCCATTATTTGGTAGTAATCCGTCATAAAATAATCAATATAGAGGATAAAATTTCAATACATATAAAATCATTGTAATAATGATTTTTAAAAATCAGGAAATGGCATAATT
This sequence comes from Penaeus vannamei, assembly GCF_003789085.1. Taxonomy (NCBI): domain Eukaryota; kingdom Metazoa; phylum Arthropoda; class Malacostraca; order Decapoda; family Penaeidae; genus Penaeus; species Penaeus vannamei. The sequence goes on along the minus strand of NW_020869962.1, from coordinate 366,582 downwards.
TAGTGAGAAAAAAGTAAATAATCATATATAATTGTGATTGCCAGTTTATTTTAATTGGATATATTATACTGTAAATGTGAAATGTATTTTAGATCATGCTTCAAGTTTCTAATTAGGATATTAAGAACCCTTGCAAATTCAAAGACAAGTACATTACTAGATGTTAATTAATTCATGAAATTGTCACGTACTTCAGAATTTCAGAATTTTGAGCATGGCTGACTGTTCACGTGTGACTCAGTGCAGCATCAGTAGGTGTGATGTGGATTGTGAGGCTGGGGCAGTGGAGAGGGCTTTTTTCTCACCTTTTTAGTTCTAGTCAGTACCGGTCTTTTGTAATAAAGGATTTTTCATATTATGTGGAATTATTTGATTTATGAGACTGCAAGGATTATTATTTTTTAATGATTTATATGATGCTTTGAGATTCATCTTTTGTTTGCCTTGAATAAAGTATATGGTGATTATGTTTGCAAGGCCGTCAAATGATGCTATCAAATATGTATTCTATTTTAATGATAAACAATAATAATAATTTAATAATAAAGCTTAGTATCATTAAACCAATAAAAATTCATAAATTTGAAGTAAACGTTTTTCTTTGGAATATAAATTTGATGAACATGAAATATGTTATTATATCATCTTCTGGCCTTTCCTTTATGCTGCCTTATAATGACTAATACATAAATGTGTAAAGTTTTAGATTTTATGTGGATTTTTAATATTAATAAATATGTGAAAAGTAAATTTTGAGTATTTCTCCAACTGCTTCATTGATTAATTTTCTGTTAAGTATAATGGTTTTATAGAGGCATTATGAAACAAGGATTAAGGATAAAGATGATTTATGGAAATTAGTAGTGCTTTTGACCTTTTTATGTATTTTTAATGAGTTTATGAGTTTTAATTAATAGAGTTTAGCTTTTTATGCCATGTCTGCCTTTCTTCATATAAAATAAAGTTGCATAGGAAGGAATATATATGCAGTATGTGTGTGATAAATACTTACAGTAGCTGTTCAGGTTGTGAATAAAATATATAACATGTAGAAAGTATTTATTTTTCTTAGTGCAAAATCATACGCACCTTATGTGATTCCTTTACATAAGTAAACCTTATATATGTGAATACCTAATAAAAAAATGGTATTTTTCTTTTATCACAGAAGCTTCAAATTTTAATTTTTATCACATATTATTTATTCATTTATCACAGAAAAGCGAACACATTTCTTGCTATCACATTTATATTTACTATTATCACAGAAACATAATCATTTCTCACAAAAAGGCTCTTTTCCTTTTTCGTAATTTTTAATTTTCCACAAAACAAATTCTTTCATTTTTCACAATAAAGAAAAAAAAAATATTTATAGTAACTAATAAAACAGGTTTTCTTTGTCACAGAAATGTTTAACAAAACAATCTCAGGAAAGGAAATTATTATTTTCTTCTAATGCATAGCAAAGGATTTTCTTTTTCTCACCAAAAGACTATTTCCCGGAAAATTAGTTTTTTTTCTTATTCAAAAAATAAATAATTAAATAAAATTGTCACGCATTGTGTTGTTGCAATCAACCTGTATGCCTCACCCATGTTTATGTAAGTCT
>NW_020869962.1:344970-347470 GCF_003789085.1 Penaeus vannamei | reverse complement strand
TCCACACTCCCTTCCTCCCTCCCTCCTTCTTCACCCAATACCGCTGCTTCTTTCTCTTTCTCCTCCCCCTATTCCTTCTCTTCCTCTCTACCCCCGCCTCCCACTCCCCCTCCTTCCTTCAATCACTCCCTCTCTCTTCCCTCAATCACTCCCTCTCCTTTCCCTCCCTCCTTCTTCCCCCGTTGCTGTCCCTCAGTCCTTCCTCCCTCCCTCCCTCCCTCCCTCTGCTCTGCCCTCTCTACCTTTCCTATCACTGCATTCATCGGCCAAATCAGAAACTTTCCTCTTTAAAACCTTTACTTTGCCGAAGGGGAAAAAACAGCAACTTTTTCCCCCTCTGCGGACCCCTCGAAATATGGCCCAGAGAACAACACACTTACGGTGTGCGTATTAAAAGTTTTCGCTTTTCTCGCCCCTCTCTGGCTCTTCTGTGCCTGCGTCTGTCTGTCTGTCTGTCTGCCTCCCGTGTCGATCTCTGTGTCTGTCTGTCTGTTTGACTGTGTGTCTGTATGTCACACTTACACGCACACACACATACACGCATGCACGCACACACACACACACATACACACACACACACACACACACACACACACACACACACCACACACACACAAAACACACACACATACGTTTTGAGGGGAATCCCAGCGCATTAATGCTTACGTAATCCAGCTTACGGTGATTACACTAACAACTTATAATCCACAATAATTGATGTATTATTATAAAGAATGACTGATAATTATGATCTAATGTTTTTAAAGGTCTTACTGAACACAAGCAAAATCATCTAATATCTCGACGTTTCAATATCTGTAATTCTAATTCATTGAGCAAATATAGATTATGATATTGGAATAATAGTACATCCATTGAATATTATTTTAGCCACAATTATCATATCAAAGAATATTATATAATCTCGTAGCCATCCAAGGTCAAGCTCTAAGAGGGATGACGTTCGTGACAGGTGGCATAAGGCTCGCTGTTTATAAATGAGCATAAGACTCATTTTATCGAGTGTTACTGTAGAGGCACAACGCTTCTCAGTCTTGGCAGAGAACACAAGCCTCCCTGGCCATTTAAGGATTCAAGACTCACTAAAACAAGGAACGAATGGGAGAATTCAGAAATCATAATTTTCGGTGAGTTTATACTTATTATTCTATGGTTTGATGTCATTGTGATAGTGAATTTCTTTACATTAAGTGCTATCTATTTATTATTCAGGAACACACACACACACACATATATTATATATATATATATATATATATATATATATATATATATATATATATAATATATATATATATATATATGTATATGTATATATATATATATATATATATATATATATATATATATATATATATATATATATATATATATTATATATATATATATATATATATACATACACACAAATACATACATATACACACACACGCACACACATGCACACACACACACACGCAAACACATGCACACACACGCTTACACATGCACACACACACACACACAACATAAGGAAAATATAACTAGTGAAAAAAGGCAAAGAAAAAAGACGGTAAATAGTGGAGGAGGAGGAGGTAGGGAGGGTGGGTGGGGGGGGGGGGTTGTTATAAAGTAATCATTCACGTACGTAATTACCCCTAATTACACGTACCTTGAGGGGATGGGTAATCACGGCCATGTCGAAACTGCCTATTGAGAGGGGAACTAGGTAGCGTGGACGAAAGAGGGGAAACAGAAGTGGAAGTGATAAGAAAGAGAGGGAGAGGGAAGGATAACAGGGTGACGGCAAAGGGAAAGAGAAGAGAAGTGAAGCAATAGGAGGAGAGGTAGCGTGTGGCAAATAAAGAATGAAATATCCCTAAGGGCAGGATTGTCCAAACTGCGCGAGAAGACGGTGAAAACACGCACACACACATAGATAGATAGATAGATATGTATATGGATAGAAAGATAAACACACACTCACTGCACACATTACATATATATGTATATATATATATATATATATATATATATATATATATATATATATATATATATATATATATATATATATATATATATATATATATGTATATATACACCACACACACACAACACACACACACACACACACACACACACACACACACACACACACACACACACACACATATATATATATATATATGTGTGTGTGTGTGTGTGTGTGTGTGTGTGTGTGTATGTGTGTGGTGTGTGCATATATATATATATATATATATATATATATATATATATATATATATATATATATATATATATATATATATATATATATATATATATATATATATGTACACACACACACACACACACACACACACACACACACACACACACACACCTATATATGTGTGTGTGTGTGTGTGTGTGTGTGTGTGTGTGTGTGTGTGTGTGTGTGTGTGTGTGCGTGTGTATCTACATTAACAAGGGCAAAACCGACAGAACAGCGCGGCGT
>NW_020869962.1:337470-339970 GCF_003789085.1 Penaeus vannamei | reverse complement strand
CTTATCTCCGGAATAATCTAAAAATTCTGGGAATGCGGTTCGATAAACATAATGAAGGTGTCATGTGTATACATAAAATAAGAAAATATGCCGTTCTATGGAGATTTCTTTTATTTGTGTTGGATCATATTTCGTCAGCAAAATGTTTTTGAATATGCACCCTCCCCCAGAATTGGAAGCAGGATCACCAAGACTTATGGGATATAATTTAGGGTAAGACACACCTCAAAATAATCTTTCATTAAAGTTCTGTCCATAACTCTTTAAGTTGGAAAAGAAAATCCTGGATCTCACGAGTCATGATCCAGTCACCAGCAAAATGTCCTGCGTCTAAATTAGGCTCAGGACGGCACCTCTGGTAAAAATCTCATTAATATCTGTTCATAAAAGTTGGAATCATTCTGCAACATATAGATGAACAGGGAACGAACAACGGTACTTTATATAAACATAGGTCTATGGTACAGGAAATGATCTGTTATATTGCATTCTTATTACACTGTTTTACACAACCCCCCTTTTTTTGTAAGTGTATACCTATATTTCACGGGTGTTTTAGTTTTAGTCCTTTATTTACCACCCTGGCTAACTGCACAGGCGTGGGCAAGCTGTAGTACATTTGATACATGGTCAAAGCATTATATAATAGTATTACAGAATAAATCTATATCATAAAATTATTACGGTCTAAAATATTTCATTTAAAGGAAGAACGTCAGTAATCTATCTACTCATCTACCAAGCCGGCGTACGGCTTGGGCGTGGAAAGGCAATGTAACGTTGGTGTGAAAGGCGGGTGTTTCATCCCGTAGAGTTCCAAGACCTGGGACGCTCCACTAACCCGTCCGCGCGGCCACTTGTCTCGCGCCCGGCCTCCGAGTGTGATATTCACCGGCATGAAGAACGATCATTTTTCATTCCAGTGATATATTGTAAAATCCAATAAGAGCAACAATATACGGAAATAATAGATTATTATATCATATACAACCATTTCATCTATGACTTGTTATCCATAATGTAAAAAAAAATGAAGAGGCAAAAAATCGCGATATTTCTGTTCTCTACACTATTACGCGTAGCTCGCGCATTTTCAGTCCCACATAAACGTAATATGGCTTGCTTTGAATGGTAGATATATTGCATGGTGCAATAAGGATTTGTAATATTGTGCTTCTTGTAAGTAACATATATAAAAAAATAGCCCGTTTTATGGTGTTGAAAAAGTCGCCTACGTAAAACATTCCCCAAAAAGTAGGTCGAAATCGAAAAATGTTCAACCGCAGTGCAATAGATGAAAGGCTGTTCTATTCAGGTATGAAATCAGAATGACTGTTTTTTGTTGTTTTCAGGATTTTGTAGAATCTTTTCTTAAATGGTAAATGTTGACCGAGAAACGTCCAAAATTGAATACGTATACACAAATACATACATAAATACACACGTACATGCATGAATATATATCTACATATATACATATATACATAGATATACATACATAAATACATACATGCATACATACGTACGTATGTGCATACATACATACATACATACAGACAGACACATATAAATACATATATGCATACGTACGTACGTATGTGCATACATACATACATATATACACATATAAATACATACATGAATGCATAAATACATATACATATAAATATATGAACACATAAGCATATCAGTACATACATATAGAAATAGATAAATACATGTATATAAATACATAAATACATACATGTATATACCTATAAATATACACATATACCCACACCACACCCACACCCACACACACACACACACACACACACACACACACACACACACACACACACACACACACACACACACACACACACACACACACACACACACACACAACACACACACACACACACACACACACACACACACACACACACACACACACACACACACACACACACACACATATATATATATAATATATATATTAATATATATATATATATATATATATATATATATATAATCTGATCATAAAAGAACAAAAATTAAATAAATTGATAAATGAACAAAGGGATGATTAACCAGCATGGGAGTGAGAGACTTGATCATCTAATGAAAGAGAAATCTGAGTTGTCTTAAAATCTTCCCGTCAGTCTAACAATCAACACTCAGAATGTAACTCTTACGCCCTCCCTAAATCTTTGCCATTATCACCATTCATGACCAGGGAATATTTTCACTTTCTCCCGTCTTACATAAATGCCAAGGACATCAAACTTACTTCAATGTTGGCAATTATCACCATATTCTCGTCCTCTCTGAAGAGTGCCAATGATTGGAGGTGGAAAACTAATGCAGTCAGGTCCCCATGTTGCTATGTGACTCTTGAAACATGTGGTAGATATTTGCAGACTGATGCCACAGACATTTCTAAGCAATTTGTATATCTAGCCGGAAGGATCCTGTTACCATATAACACAGAGAGGTCAGGAGCTATAAGACAGAA
>NW_020869962.1:314970-332470 GCF_003789085.1 Penaeus vannamei | reverse complement strand
CAGAGCGAGGGGGAGAGGGATATTTCAAGGGTATTGTTGACGAGAGCAGAGTAAGAGAAGGGAGGGAGAGGGGGGGTAAGACGGAGAGGGGAAGATGGAAGAGGAGATGGGGAAGAGATAAAGAGTAAGCTAGGGAAGAGAAGACAACAGAACAGAGTTGAAGAGGATGAAATGGGATTGTGAGGACAAAGAACAGGGTGAAGAGGAGGAAGTGTAGAGCAAAGGAAAGACGAGGAGAGGGCAGGGGATAAAAAAGGAAAGAGGAAGCAGGTGAGAGGTGAAGAGAGGAGGTAAAGGAAGAGGAGCAGGGAGGAGGACGGGGATAGAAAGAAGGAAAGGGGAGGCAGAAGAGAGGAATGGGTAGATGGAACAGAAAGATGGCAGACAGAGAGTAGTTGATGAGAAAAGGGAGATGATGAGTGTAAAGAAGAGAGAAAGGGATAGGGAAAAGGGGGGAGGGCTGAGACAAAGGAGAGGCAAAAAGAACAAGAAGGAATAGAGAGAAAGGAAGGAAGCGAGAAGGGAGAGGGGCGAGGGGAGGCAGGAAGTACTGGCCGGGGGGGGGATAGTTGCAATGGAACGAGGAAGAAGTGGAGTGGAAGGTAATTAACAAGTAATTAAGGATACCTTTATGACAATTACTTAATGATTGCTTAAATATGTACATGATTTACTTAATTGGGTCAGTAAGTTAACTAATAATGAAAATGGCAAGATTATCTGGTAATAAAGTCAAATACCTGGGAAATTAAGTTTCAGAAATGTGAAAATGACTTTTTAGTCATTTTAATACAGTAAACAGTTATAATACACAATATGTTAATAACAATAAAGTGATGATGAAGATGATAGTGATAATGATAATAATAATGATGATGATGATAGTGGTGGTGATGACAGCACTCATAACAATAATAAAATTAATCCTAATTATAATGATGATAATGAAAGTAGTAATGATGATACCACTACTACTATTAACACTAATAATAATAATAATAACAATGATAATAATAATAAAAGTAAAAATGACAACAACAGCAATAACAACAATAATAATAAAGATGATAACAAAATTACTTATTATGTTAGATTAATTAATGTTTTGTCCTTTTCAATAACTATGGTGTACTTTAAATAACTTATATTGTCAAAATGACAATATTAGTTACATTAATTAATGTAATTCAAGGATTAAGTTAAATCTTTTTGAAAATCAATACCTTTACTAATCAATCATTCATTTCCAGTATAATGTAATAAAATCACAAAATCAAAGATTATATCAAACCAAAAAACATACAAGACCTTATTTAGGATCTTGACATTTTACATACAACTAGACAGGTATGACTCACTTTTTATATAATTATCAGTCATGAAACGACAAAAACAAAATCAACAACGTTCAAAATTACGTTATATTCTAATGAACCAAATATTATCAAACATTAGAGTAATTCTAAAAGCAATTAATTATTTGCCTCACAAGTTAACAAATGAATTAGAGATTACACAAAAGAATAATAATTACAAGAAAAGCAAAAACATAAAGCAAATAGACATACTTTGTAAAATTAATATTGCTTTAAAAGAATAAACAAATAGTTGATCTTCATAAGCACAAACTAAATTGCATTTTTACGTTATTACATTAATCAACCACTAAGAAGATTAATAATCATGACAAAATCAATCATACGCTCTGTCGGACAACAACAGGACTTGCCACTGCCTGCAGACATACGGTGAGCTATCTTAAAAAAAAAGAAAGAAAGAAAGAAAAAAAAAAAACTTAAGTACACTTACAAACTAACCCTTTTCCATTAAATGTTATTAAAGATACATCTAACACAATATTGCCACAGTTAAATTTAATAATCAAGTTATTTCATTATGTTTATAAAAGTTTTTAACCCTAATTGTTCCAAAATAATTCTCCCATTTTGCCAAAATAACTCCCATGTTACTGTTTTCCATTTCTAATTCCTGTCCACCATGTTCCATCACGGTAGTTAACAAAACCACTTCAAAACGGGCTTACCCGGGATAGGCCACGAAAAGGACATGGCTCCTGGACGCCACTACGAGACCTAGTCCACAGTCTCCGTCACTGGGAATCCTTTTATCTTCGATATGGGCTAGTCCGGTCACGCCCTATGCTGTTCTCAGTTATTCATTTCTTATAGTTGGAAAGATACATGCATGAGGACTTTACTGTCTCATCAAATTTTTAACACAATATTTATCACGTTTCACTTTTTCTACCTGCTGTCCGACTTAATTTCTTGTACCGACATTGATACACTTTGCGATCGATTGAAACTGCTTGTTGTTCCGCACTCGTGATTTCTCGCGTGGTATGTCACCCTTTGTCACATGATGTTTACGCCGCTTCGGGTCATGGGGCCTCCTTTCCTGTCGACTGCTCGAGTCCTCACTATTTCCGGCATCTGGTCCAGGCTGTTTGCTTTGCCAATACATCCGCTTCTACCCACATCATGTTCACGTAATGATTATGAATTCCTTCGTGTGTCTACAACATCACCTCGTAAGTCTTCATGCCAAGAATTAAGAGTTGGCATGAATAATGCTGATTTGAATTAAACTATCCCATACTGAGTCTTAAGAAAAGACAGGCAGGTTTAGCAAAGGATCAGATCTATCGTGGATGAACAAGAAAGAAATCCAATGACAATACCAAGAACAGAAAGATAGACACGTAAAATACCTGTTGGACAAGAGAAAGGTAAAGAAATAACATTAGGTCAAGGCATAAGGTGAATTGAACAAAAAAATTCTGGATAATTGGACCAAACTATACTGAACGTAGATTTCTGAAAGCAACTGCAAGAGAAATCATATTAGGAAATTGAAGAAAAACACGACAATTATCAGCCTTATGTTAGGGAGAGGCAGGGCGCAAGATCAGCCAAAAGGGCAAGACAGACGGGCACAGAATTCGGAAATTTGACGAAAAGAAATTGACAGTCAGTAATAATTGACTATGTGCGGCATTTGATGGAATAAACATAGAAAGTAAAGAAGAAATAAGAAACAGGAAGACACCACATAAATGGACAGGATGTATCAATAGCTTAAATCCATCTTGAAATCTACAGATGTAGAAGCAAGAGCTGGAGCAGAGTCCCTGAAGGACAAGAACATATGAAAATCAAAAAGAGAAATCTAAAACAAGCGGAGACAATCAGTGACAAAAGCTTGCAGGGATTTACACAAATTGAACAAGGGGAAACGTACATTTTTGAAGGATAACTGAATTTGAAAGTGCTACAGGGAAAGGGAAACAACATCTTGGACAAACATTATACACCTTTGATAAGATTTACCTTGAATTTTTAAAAATGAAGCTAGCTGAACTAAAAGCAACGAAAGCCGGGGATCAAATAATTAGGAATAACATTTTGGCTAAAGATGAGTGAATTTCTAACCTCGCAATTAACTCTAGTGAAGAACACACCAAACAAACCACAACAAATCAAATGGAAATTAGACACCCCATGCCAAATGATTGAAGACAGTTTAGAAATGGATAATGATAATCAGAAAATTAAGTAATACAGAGGAAGGATGGAGAGATAATAAAAAGAGGGAATAAATGGTCGGCTCCCAGAATTGATGGAACCCCAAACGCTTTTTGCAAAAAATTAACAGCAACATGTAATCCAATGAGTGAGGTGATACATAAATGGGTAGACGAACCGGAAAGAATAGCAGCATATCATACATTTGCAAAAGCATACCTTATACTGAATGCAGAAACGGGTGGACGAGACGGAAAGAATAGCAGAGTATCACACATTTGCGAAAACATACCTTACACCTAATATACAAAGACCCGCCATTAGCAATGGAGTACAGGCCAGCTACATATTAGAATACAAGTCTTAAGATTTTCGCTGGAACCTCGGCAAAGAACATTATATAAGCAAATGATTAATAAATAAAATTGTTGTGCAGAACAAAAATCGGGACCATATTCAGATTGGAACGTGTTAGGTATTAGTAATAATCAACCAATTGTTGATTGACATTGCCATCATGGGAAAGGTTAGGGAATTGTCTCTTTATGGACTATCATGACTATTTGAAGGCCTGCGATTATATAAATACACTTGAATGAATAGCGAGGATTTATAACTGGGTGCGGATATCGGGAAATGCTTGAAAAGGGATTGAAAAACAGATGGAAGCGTGGGAAGTGAACAGTATAATAGGTGGATAAAAAACATGAAGGCGTTTTTTCAAAGAATTGCTTACTCACTGGTAAGCTTTAGCTGGATTGAGAGATCAGTAATGGTGTATTTCAGAGTTGATGGCTATATGATAGGACGACCAGGTCAGTGCAATTTAACAAGTACATACAGTTTGGTTAGTGATGATCTGTGGATATACCAGGAAAATCATGACAAGCTAGGGATGGTAAATGATATACCAGTACAAGTAGGCATGTTTACAGAAGTGATGTGTGCTTGGGGAACTTCACAAGAAGTTAGTTAATGGCAAAAGTTCAAGAAATGGTTAAAGGGGACGATTTACAAATGGAGCAAGTAGAGGCATCAAATCAGAGATGACCTTTTCGCTTTATGCTTGCTTCGAGTTGTTCATGCTAGACAACTGCGCTCTTCTTTGGGCCTGGTTGCATTCGTTCAGGAGAAAGAACCCCTCAAAAATAACAAAATCCTCATTACCTAAAAAAAAAGAAAGAAAAGAAGGCAGCCAAGAGTATGGGGAGGATATGTTTTGTTTGTTTCCCATGCATCTGTTATTGCCTTCGAGCAGGTAACCAGAACTAGAAATATATTGTACAATAAAGTGTAGCAGACTTTGTCCAATATATATACACATTAGCTTTTAAGATTTTGCATCCAAACAGAGGGATAAAAAAGAGAGAAAAATAAAATGAAAAATACAAAGGGAATATTCTAAATAAAGTAGCTACTACTGCTAAGCTTAATAATGATAAAAATGAAAATATAGTTATGTTTATGATGGTAACTGTAATGGTGATGATGACAAATATTATGATAAAATCAACAATAACCATGATAATTAGAATTACAATTAATAATAGAAAAATAAACGTAATAAAAATGTTATTACAAACGATAATGATATTTTAACAATCTGATCAATAATCAAGATAGGAAAAATAATAATAGTGATAGTTAAGATAAAGATAATAAAAGGGATGAAGATGATGATAACACTAACAAAAAGTAATAGTAATAGTAATTATTATCATCATTATTCAACAACAATAAAAATAATAATTATAATAATAAAAATACTACTAATAATAATAGGAATAATAAAAGTAACAATAGAAATAAAGATAAGGATAGCAATGTTACTACTACTATTATCAATGATAATGAGAATGACCATAATAATATGATGATGATGTTGAAGATGATGATAATAATAATAATGGTACAAATGATACTAATGATTATAATGATAATGATAATAACAACAACAATGATAATAACAACAATATTATGGTAATAATGATGATTAGGTTGATAATAATGGTAATAAAGATAGTAATAATGATGATAGTGATGATAATGGTATTATTATTATTAATAATAACAATAATAGTAATAATGATGATAGTCATAATAATAATTATGATGATGATTATTATAGAGATATTAACAATAATAATAATAATGAGGATAATGATAAGGATCATATTAAAAATAATAATTATCATAATGGTGATAATAATAATTGCAATGGTAATGATAATGATAATTATGATGATTGGTAATGACTATGATAACGATAGTAGTAACAACAACAATGGAAGAGCAATATTGATAATGATAATAGGTCTCTTATATACTCATAGTCCCTACACGTCGCTTTTTATCCGATTCCCCTTCCCCCCTCCTTTGTTTTCCTTTTGATGTGTCCTTTTTCGTTCAGGAGAGAGGAGGAGGAGGAGGAAGGTGGCCTTCTCCCTCTCCACACCTGGTTTTCTTTGCGTTGTCTTCTTTTCTTTCTTTGTTGCCTTTCCGAAATCCGTTAAGGTTCGGCTATCCGTGTGTGTTTGTTTTGCTGCCTGTCTCTTCTTTCCTCCATTTCCTCCTCTGCTTTTCACTCTCTCTGTGTTTCCTTTCCTATCCTTTCCTTTTCCCTCTCATCCCCTCCCGCCCTCCGTTTCCCTCTTATTCCTCCGTTTCCTTTTTTTCTAACTCCGTATCCCCGTTTTTATCCTTCCGTTTTCCCCTGTCCACTACTTCTTTCTTCCTTTTCACTTTCCTCCTTTCTCCCTTGTTTTTCGCCCTCGCTCTCCGTTAACCTCTTTCTCCATTTCTGTTACCCTTCTCTCTCTCCCTCCGTGCTCTCCTCCCCCCCTCCATTTCTCTCCGTTTCCCCCTCTCCCTTTTCGTTCCCACCCTAATTCCTTCCGTCTCTCTCTCTCTCCCTCCCCTCCCTCCCCCTTTCTCCTTTTCCGTTCCCTCCCTCTACCTCCTTCCGTTTCCCCTCTCTCTCCCTCCGCTTCCTCCTCCCTCCTCTTCTGTTTCTCTCACACTCCCCCTCTGTTTCTCCATCTATTCGCTCTTCTCTCCCTCTGCATTTCCACCTTTATCCCAGCACTCTCAGGGGTAACAATGCTCTCTCAGCATCACTGTAATTTCGGCGGTTTTAGCTTATATCTATTAGGAATTCAAGGCGCAAATGTACACAGGGAATTGTGTGAATGTCCATTGTATCACTTTCTGTGGTTTTGGCATATAGTGGTCTTGGGATATACAGTGGTTGTGTATGTGCCATAATACGAAGTCCAGGGCTACCTACCCCCTCAAAGTTTTAATTCTGTGCGACTGGGCTGTTGAAATCCCGGCGGCCTTATCTGACCTGGCTCCATACGATGACACTTCTCGGTCATTCAGCACGGTCGTACTGCCCCCCTCCCCTCTCCCCCTCCCCCCTCCCACTCCTCTCACCTTAGGACTGAATCCCTTGTCGCTTGATGTTCTCTTAATGAGCTTAATGGCAAATCATCAACAACCATGTAAATACTGCAATCGATTATTTAGTATTGAGATAAACTTTGTTTCAGTTATTTCCTTTGGTCTTTCGACATGGGAATAATCATCATTAGTCATGAGGCTTTTCAAAAATTCTCTTTCACATCTATAACTGATGTATATTTCTGTTCCAAAAATATAAATTTGTTTTGGGATTTAGTCATTTGATTATTTTTAAAAGCAGTGTTTAAAAACGTAAGAAAAATTATTATATGCTACTATTATACGAGCATTAATGAAAGCAATCACATTAACAAATGAAAGGTCAAGATGACTCGTGTAAAAAGAAAACATGAAACAAAAAGATATATACTTAATGCACATGCGGAATATGAACACTGACGACAATCACACCAGCAAAACAGATAAATAGATAAAATAGCACGACACATTATTAACAACTTCGCTAATATTACTCTCCACCACCACAGACTAAGTAAACGCGATGGATTGATTATTCAAAATCATCTGCCGCGTCAAAAGCTAAGGTTCATTGAGGAGATTACCTTCTGGGATTAAAATGTTCAGATATTCAAACGTATAAAACGAGGACGGAAATTGTCGGAGATCACCACGCCTTCCGACGTGTTTTGAACATTCCACCCCAACTCACTCTCGATCTCCCGCAGGACTGTGCAAGTGATGAGATCCCCGCGTGGCCTTCGCGTTTTTCTGCGAGCATTTTCATCCCCGAGCGGTGAGGATGCTCTGCTCTCGCTCCCAAGGTCTATATAAGTACTAGACCTTGCTCGCTCCGAGGCATCGCGCAAAGAAAACGCGCATCACGACACGGAAAGAAAACGTGGCCGCCTCCATTCCTCTTTATTTTTTACGTTTTATTGCATTACCCTTATTTATTATATTTATTATTCATAAAGACACGAACATTTACTATACAAAAAAACGATTAAGGGGTGAACGTTTCTTTTAACCTTCGATGATCTATCATATCTAGAGGGTAGATTTACGTCTATTATATATTATATATCTTAACTCTTTATATAATGTTTTTTAAAGTAATTGATTATTTTTACTAAAACAGAACCATCTTCACTTACGCAATCTCCCGCTGAAAAGTTAATGAGGGAAGGTGAGAACCTGCAGAGAGGTCTTGTGGTCACGCGGTCGAGAGGTTGTCGGAGAACCCCGGAAAGGGCCCTCTGCTCTGTAAAGATAAGTTTGGGTCCTGAAGTTGCATTATCACGGTTATTGGGAGAAGATCCGTGACCTTTTTAATTAAGTATAGTGTAAACATAGAACGGTGCTTCTTTTAGTCTTTCTGTCTTTTTAAGTTTTTATGTCTTTTTGGTTTACTTGTTTTATGTCTGTTTTACTGGCTGTATTGTGTTCAAGTTCTCTTTTGCGCGTTAGTTACATGTTTTCTCGCTTTTTAATGAATGTTTGAAGTGTTAAGTTGCATCTTTATACTCGCCCCTACCAATTCTGTGATGAAAGAATTAAGTTTTAAGGACTGTAAAGGTAAAAGTAACTATCAAGAAGCTATATGCAATGCTGAATCGCTTACCATCTGCGTCTTGGGAACAATCCCCCGTCTCTCTGGCTTAAATACACGCTTACCAGTCTTTTACACGCTCGCACAGCATATATAAACGTACACACATGCATGCACTTATTTATTCACCACTTTACTTCGTATTGTTGTTGATGTTGTTGCACTTACTCGTTATCCCTCCGTTCCTTACACTCCACACTGCATCATTCTTCATGCATACATACACACTACGTCCCCATACTTTAATGAAATGGGTGGTGGCAGCGAGATCTATAACACTTTATTTTGCGAGAGGTAATCGTATGCAGGTTGCTACAAAATTAGGAGTCGCCACTTGCCGCTGCAGCCCGCGCTCAGAGCCATCTGTAGGCGTGCTAGCAAGGGCTTAAGTCCCTGGAGCGTTATTTTCTTTTTCATTTCATTTTACCCTCCTTTTTCTTACTTTTCGCCTTCAATTTAATTTTTTCCTTACGGCTTCATTTTTTTTATTAGTTAATTGAAAGTATATTTTGATTTAGATCATTTAAACCATTTTGCTACAACACAGGAATCGTGTGGTGGAAGTGGAGTTATACTGTCACCGTTAGGAATTAGTAAACAAATATCATACATATAGAGCACACATCATATAAAATATAAAAGTAAAATATTGAACACAATATACAAATAACAGATTTCTCATTTTCATTTAGTCATAGTTACATGTGTACCTTCTATATATTGTAAGCTTAGATATCAAATTATAAAATCATATCAGAAATCCAATGTAGGGTGTGACTGTGTAGATAAAAAAAAATCAATTCTAAAATTAACTGTAATCTGATGTAGATTTCCGGGAATGTGGTCGAGCTAAGCGTTTGTCACAACGCATCAAACTGTGTCTCGATAGAGAATCCTGCGACAGTTTTTGCCTGTCTACAGAAAATTCTGAGCCATCGGAAATAACGGCTAAATACTACTACTTGCTACTTTCGTTGTCGATTGTTTGTTCCGTTTCTTTTATTTCTTTTATTTAAGGTTTTGTTATTTTTAATTTTCATTAAAAAAGTCATTTAACCGTTTAGCAATATGTGAAAATTTAGATTTGTAGCCAGTCACGTGCACTGTTCCTCAAGGTCCTGTTTAGGGGCCCATGCTTTTTCTTCTCTATATCTGTGACATGGTAAGTGCCAGTGATTTACAAGCAATTAAATGTTTAACAATGGATCCTCGTAAATAGAACCTTGATTTTAAAAAAGTGCTTTACGTCATATTTGCTCATAACCATAAATAGATTCCATACTTACCTCTAAGTTTTTGGTTATATATATATATATAGATAGATAGATAGATAGATAGATAGATAGATATAGATATGCATGCACTCACACACACACACACACACACACAACACACACACACACACACACACACACACACACACACACACACACACACACACACACACACACACACACACACACACACACACGCACATACACACACACGCACACACACACGCACACACACACACACACACACACACACACACACACACACACACACACACACACAACACACACACACACACACACACATATATATATATGTGTGTATGTGTATACATGCGTATATATGTATGTGTGTGCGTGTATGTGTGTATGTATGTGTGCATGTGCATGTGTTTGTGTGTGAGTGTGTATACATGCGTATATATGTATGTATGTATGTGTGTGTGTGTACATACATACATATATATATATATATATATATATATATATATATATATATATATATATATATATACATATACATATATATACATATATATACTTACACACACACAAGTTTATATAATCTTGATAGGGTGAGCTTTTTGTCGGGAAAGTATTAAATCACGCTCTCCCGTGCTGTTTGTCTTGGCGGGAGAATATCAGTTGTTGACAGCGCACAGTCACGTCTAAATTACATACAGCCTGATTATTTATGTTACACAAATAAACATGTATAAATAGTATTTCCGTCGTTCTTCCGACGAGCGAACTATCAAGTTAAAACAGGTATCAGTAAGCAAATGATAAGCAAAGGGAAAGCCAAATATAGACAGCAGACGGTTATATTTATCTAATTTCATATCATGATTTTATTATGATCTATGTATTTTTTTGAAAAGTTTAATGGAATCCTTTATCCTTTAGCGAGTACAAGCTGAAAGCAGTAGAGCTAACTTCAGACAGGGAAGGTCAGTTTGTTCATAAATGGCAAAGATTCCTTATACTTCCTTGACAGTGTGTATTTAACAACTGGTCTTGTTCTGAATGCAACTAGTTTTACCAGATGAAACCCCAGATAACCTTAGGGTGGCCGTGAATTTATTCGGTCAGCTGTACCATTTTACTTATAACTAAGTTCAATATAGCACACCTTTATATTAAATAATGTGTATTTCCTTGTATGTTAGTATATATACCAAATCTAATGATAAAACTAATATAAATCTACTCTGCTACTGTTGTTATAGCTGCACGTCATATTTTTATACACGTTTGTAAAACAACCGTACCTTTTTGTGTTTAATAGTTTTATGAAACTTGATGAGAAGATCAGGCTTTGAAAGGCTTGGTTTTGTAACTTACTGTGAAAGTTTTTAATTACATTTCTCTCTCTCTCGCTTTCATATTCCCTTTTCTCCTCTTCATATCCCCTCTCTGCCTCTCCGTATCCCTCTCTACCCCTCCGTTTCTCACAATCTCCCCCCCCCCCCGTTTTCCATCTCTTCCAACCCGTTTCCTCCTTTTCCCTTTCCGTTTCACTTTTTCACACTCCACTTTTCCTCCTCCTCTTCCCTTCCATATCGCCGTTCCTCCCATTGCATCTTACACTTTCTCTCTTTCCCTTTCACCCCTCCCCTCTCTCATTTTCCGCTTCCTTCTCTCTTTCTCTCTGTTCCCTCCTCCTTTCCTCTCCATAATCCCATCCCTCCCTCTCCTTTTCCTCCTGTCCCCCTTTACCTCTCTCCGTTTCCCCCTCTCTTCCCTTCCTTCCCTCTCCGTTTCCCCTTTTCCGCCTCCCCTTTTCCCGTTTCCCCTCTCCTCCCTTCCTTCCCTCTCCGTTTCCCCTTTTCCGCCCCTCTTTCTCGTTTTCCCCTTCCCTCTCCCTTCCCCCTCTCACCCCTTCTCTCCCTCTCCGTTTCCCCTCTCCCCCCTTCCCTCCCTCTCCCCTTCTCTCCCTCTCCGTTTCCCCTCTCTCCCCTTCTCTCCTCTCCCCCTTCCCTCCCTCTCCGTTTCCCCCTCTCCCTCTCCCCCCTTTCCTCCCTCTCCCCTTCCCCCCTCTCTCCCTTCCCCTCTCCCCTTCCCCCTCTCCCCCTTCCCTCCCTCTCCGTTTCCCCCTCTCCCCTTCCCCCTCTCTCCCTTCTCTCCTCTCCCCCCTTTCCTCCCTCTCCCCTTCCTTCTCCACCCTTCTCTCCCTCTCCCCTTCCCCTCTCCCCCTTCCCTCTCAACGAGCAGCCACTTTGTATGATGTTCCCACGGGAAATACACAGACACTCAGCAGCTACAAGTCATCACACAGTCGCTAGGAGACAGGCCATCTCTTAACCGTTTTCTTTCCTCCTGCGCCTCCTTCCATCTTTTATTCTCTCTCGTCGTTTCGCCATTTCCGGTATGTTCGCTTTCTTATCTTTTTTATTTATTATGTCTCTTTTCTCTCTTCCGTTTTCGGATTTTTCTCCTCGCTTTATCTATGTCTCTCTCTCTCTCACTCTCTCTCTCTCTCTGATCTTTGCTTTATTCTTTCTCTTTCTCTACTTTTCTTCACTTTCAGCAATTTCTCCTGTCTATCTGCATTCCCCCTCATGGCTCGTATTTTATTACCCCGCGCCCTCTTCCATTACACGTGCAAACACTCCATCTGAAAATAAAATGCATTAGTTATATCTCAAGATCACAAGGAAATCAATAAAGCTTTTAAAGATTCTCAGCAATCCGGAAAGTTGGTGTGGATTTTTTTTTTCAATCTTGGTAATGTGTTGAATGTGCACTTCCCATAAAAAGAAAGAAAGATAGAAATACAACGGATTAAACAAGTAGTAAGAAAAAGCTTGTAATACTGAATATTTTTCTGAATATGAATTCGTGAAGACGCAAGTTTACTTTTAGTTTCGCAAGAAGTACTTGTTCTCACTGTCAGAGTATTTACGATGTACGTTCAGACTATATAGCTCGATATTAGACTCGTTTTTTCTTAACTTTATCTGTCTTCTGTTATTCTTACACACGATCTTTCACCCTGTTTGTGATTACTTCTCTTTACTGTAGTGTTTGTGTGTGTGTGTGTGTATTATATATACTATATATATATATATATATATATATATATATATATATTATATATATATATATATATATATATATATATATATATATATATGTATATTATATGTATATATATATATATATATATATATATATATATATATATATATATATATATATATATATATATATATATATATATATATATATATATATATATATATATATATATATATATATATATATATATATATATATATATATATATATATATATATATATATATATATATATATACTATATATATAATATATATATATATATATATATATATATATATATATATATATATATATATATATATATATATATATATATGATATATATATATATATAAATATGTATATGTGTGTGTGTATGTGTGTATGTGTGAGTAGATATAGATATCTTCCTCTCACTTTATATCAAATTAAGGAAATTTGCGAGCAAGACGTTTTCGGGGATTCTCAGAGGACATATTTTCTTCCCGAGGAAAGTAATGAAAGGAAGTTTTAATCCCCGCTCCGATTGCCGTTTCAAAGTTTGCCTCCTAAATTTGAACATTGTCTTGTTTGTTGAGAAGGATCAGTTCAGATTCTGGGTGTGTACTGTTGGGGGGAAATTAAAGAAAGGGGAGAGAACGAAGAAAAAAATATGTGGCTGTATCTGTTTAGCTTTCTATCTTTAGTGTGTGTAGAGAGAGAGAGAGAGAGAGAGAGAGAGAGAGAGAGAGAGAGAGAGAGAGAGAGAGAGAGAGAGAGAGAGAGAGAGAGAGAGAGAGAGAGAGAGAGAGAGAGAGAGAGAGAGAGAGAGAGAGAGAGAGAGAGAGAGAGAGAGAGAGAGAGAGAGGAGAGAGAAGGAGGGAAGGAGAGGGAGAGAGAGTCACGGTCAGGCAGATAGACAAATAGACAGACGAAAGACAGAGACGGAAGAGATCAGAGAAACCAAGAAGACCAAAAATAGAGACCGAAACGATAGACAGAGGAAGAGAAATTGGTGTGTGTTGGTGGAGCGCAGGGGCTTGGGGGGGGGGGGGGTCAGTTGAACCTATAAAAGCCTATTAACAAACAATTTCCCTTGATAATGGCACCACGTTTTCATATCATATTCATACAACCAAATCAAATAAACACAATAGCGCAGGCTTTCGCGGGTATGTGGATAAACATTTTTCCCGTGAGGGTATTTAATACAGCTACCCCCCCCCCTCAAATGTGGATATCCATTTCCCACTTCATATTTATCGAATAAACAAACCACACAAACAATGCTCAAACGAGTAAATAATCGATGGTTCACGGATCCTGCACATTGCATGAACAATATTGAAATTGCTACCCAAAGTTTTTTTTTTCTTTTAATGGAGAAATGCTACCACAAAGGAACTTTTCCACACACAGACGTTTCGAAAAGAAGACCGTTTCTACAAATAAACGTTTCCCAAGAAGAGTGTCAAAAGAACGAACTATTCGAACCGAAGAATATTTTCTCGATGCAGGACATTTTCGCATGAGAAACGTCTCCACAGATGAAGATTTCCGCAGGAAAATGTTCCGGATGATAAACGTTGCCACAGAGGAACGTTTTCATAGAAGGCCGTTTCAACAAAGGAACATCGTTGAGCTTCCAGGCAATTATAATTGTTCTCAGCACAAAAGGGTGGCGTGGAGAGGTGTGAGTTAGGAACGGCAGGGAAATGACAGGAGCAAAGGGAGGTCTCTTCCATAATATTCTCGAAATATATATTACTAGCGTCTTCGCGCTATTCTCGTGGGTTTGCCATTTCTCGTTGCATTCAAGAAGGATTTTCTTATTATTATTCCCTGTACACTTTCTCATAAATCATTACATTACATTCTTATATTTTTTCTCAGAACCTATCTCTTACCAAATAAAAGTGCGACAAAAGAAAAGAAAAGAGAAAAAAAAGCAAAGAAGATGGTGTTTTATTTACATCATGCTGCAGAATATAATACTACATTACATTTTACTACATTATATAACATTTGCGCATGTGAACACTTTTGTTACTCACATATTAAAACCGATACTCTCACTCTTTGTTTCTCGACATAAATATAACTCCCTCATTATCACTACCAGGATTATGACCCTCTTCCCTCATCACTGGAAGCCATGCTCTCATTTTTATCACATATATATCATCTGAAAATGGATGACAGAAAAGAAACACCCTTCTCAATTATGAAAATGAGTACCTGCTAACTACTTAATCAAACGCTATCTCCCTTAACGTCACCCTCCCAAAAGAGACTCTCCCATCACCCTGAGTGCCAGACCCCGTGAGAGCAAGACAGGCACAGTGCCAGATGCAGCCATAACAAGATAACAGACCCACCTGTCCAAAGCATGTGGCTCCCGCTCTCTCCCTGCCCCCCCCCCCCTCTCTCTCTCTTTTGTATCTTTTCTCTTGCTCTCTCTCTCTCTCTCTCTCTCCTCTCTCTCTCTCTCTCTCTTCTCTCTCTCTCTCTCTCTCTCTCTCTCTCTCTCTCTCTCTCTCTCTCTCTATCTATCTATCTCTCTTAACAATGCAACAACCTCAGATAAGATATAGGAAAAGGAAAGCATTTTCACATTTGTTGTTATTTCTGTTTTCTTCAAATCATCCTTACCAGTATTATTATCACTATCA
The DNA here is from genome assembly GCF_003789085.1 of Penaeus vannamei. Classification (NCBI taxonomy): domain Eukaryota; kingdom Metazoa; phylum Arthropoda; class Malacostraca; order Decapoda; family Penaeidae; genus Penaeus; species Penaeus vannamei. Next base: position 316,909 of record NW_020869962.1, on the reverse strand, counting down.
GTGGCATTAGCATTAGCATTATCATCATTTAGTAATATTGCTATTGCCACTGTCATCATCAGTAGTAGTAAAAGTAGTTTAGTAAACGCAATTATAAGTGGCAGTAGTACTGCTATCATTATTAGCATTATGAATAGTAGCATTAGTCCTAGTATTAGTATTATCATTGTTAGTATTTTTTATTTTCTCCCTTCATTATTATTATCATTGTTATTATTATTATCATAAACGTCATTGTTTTCACAATTTTCATTGTTATTACTGTTATTATCATTGTCATATTTCCATTGTTTTTAAGATTAATATCATAATTATTACTTTTATTATCATCACTGTTCTTATTATCATTATTTTTATCATGATAATTATCATTAATATTATCAATATCATTGTCATCATTATTATCATCATTTCTATTATCATCGGTATCATTGTTTTAATTATTATTGTTATTATTATTATTATTATTAATTATTATTTATTATTTATTATTATTATTATTATTATTATTATTATTATTATTATTATTATCTGCTGCTATCATTATCGTCTTACTTACTTTTTATCATTATGATTATAATTATTATTGTTACCAACATGTAATCAGTATCATTATTTTTATTATTGCTACCATTTTTATTATCCTCATTATCATTATGATCATTATAGCTATCATAGATATCATTATCATCCTTGTTACAATTATACTTACCAACATTACTCTTTATTACCATCATCACTATTATTGTTGCTGTTTTTGCTTTTAGCATCAAATCTTATTGCGAAACAGACGGAATCAAGTGCGAGGTCAGGAGGAAAGTTGGGGCGGGGGGGGGGGGGGGAGGAAATAATTTATGCATGTAAACTTCCCAATCCCTCCCCCACCCCACCCCACCCGTCCTCTCTGCCTTGTGCCTTCCGTCTTTGCTTTTCATCTTACAGTGTATTTCTTTATGCGTGTTAGTATGTGTGTGCCTGTAGGTGCGTATGTGTGTATATATGCGCGCGCGTCCGTGTTTGTGTGTGTGTTGTGTGTGTGTGTGTGTGTGTGTGTGTGTGTGTGTGTGTGTGTGTGTGTGTGTGTGTGTGTGTGTTTATCGTATTCCTCTCATGCATTATTATTATGGCTATTATCGTGATGTTGCTATCCCTTTTCATATTCTTATCAATGTTGTTTGCTTGTTGTGCCTGCTGATGTTGATGTTTGAGTTGTTGATATTACTATCATTATCATCATTATTGAATCATTCTTATCATTATATTTTCATTTTATATAATCATTCCATTATCATTATATTTTTATTTTCTATTTTATCATTATTATCTTTACTATTATTATTATTATCATTATTATTATTTTATTATTATTATTCATTATATTATTATATCATTATCGTCGTTGTTGTTGTCATCATTATCATTATTAACATTATTATCAGCATTACTGATTTTCATTATTATTGTTATCATTATCATTATTATTTTTTTTCTTATTACTATTACCATTATCATTATCATCATTATTATTGTTATTGTTGTTATTATCATCCTTAATATCATTGTTGTTGTTGTTATCATTACTATTCATACTTATATCATCATTATCATTATCATCATTGTATTACTATTAACATTATCAATATTATTATTATCATTATTGTCATTACCATTTTACAATTATCATCATTATCACTATCAATATTATTATTACCATCAGTAATAATGCCATTATTATGATTATTGTCATTATTACTATTGTCATCAGTTACTCTGCAATATATTTATTATCATGCATCTCTATCATTATGATCATCATCATTATCATTATTATCATCAAAATAAAATAATAATCATCCTTATCATTATCGTCATTATTATCATTAACATTATCGCTATCATTATTATTGTTATAATTATTATCATTATTATTATTCATTAT
>NW_020869962.1:310754-313479 GCF_003789085.1 Penaeus vannamei | reverse complement strand
ATTAGCTATGCTTTATGAACATTATTGTCATTGATATCACTATTATTATTAACATTGTTTCTATGATTATTATAGTTATACAATCATTATCGTTATTGTTATTATTACTATCACTATTACTATTCTCATCGTCATTAATATAATGGCCATTCATCATTATTCATCATCATCATTATCATTATGCATCACTCATGGTTATGGTCATTGTTATGATTATTATCATCATTATCATTATTATTATTCTCATTATTGTAATTATCATTATTATTATCATCATCATCATCATTGTTATCAATGACATCGTCATTATCATTATTATTATTATTATCATTAAAATTTGTATCATCATTATCCTTATTTTTTCTTAGCATTGTTGATTCTGTTGATGTTATCCTTGATGTATTTTAGTGGTGATAACAATATTCGTTTTTTATCATTATCATTTCCATTGGCCCTATCTTCACTGTCAGTGTTACTATTATTAAAATAATCAATATCTTTTTCATCAGCGATACAATGACTTTTTCTACTTCCATTATCATTTTTTACCACTGACATTGTTAGTATTGTCATAATTTCATCATCCACTCTTACTGTCGTTACCTCTATTATCCTAATTAACTTCGTCATCATCTATGCCTTCATAATTTTGCCTCTTTGTTCCTGTTATGATGGTCAATATTATGATTAATATCATTTTTGTAAGATCTATCATGATAATTTAAATGGACACTTGAAATGAAATTGTAATAACGAAAATGGATTTATGTTTTTTTTTTTTCATATCACCATCAATTAATCTGAACTGTTTCCTCTTTATATTTCTGTCGGAATCAATCTCTCTCTCTTGCTCTCTGTAGACGACGCTGTCAGATGTTATAGCTAAACATTAAGTAATAATGACGACCACACCGGTTAGAAAAGGTTCATAAAATTTGAAATTTTGTGCTCATGTAACCCGTTTCATCCCATGATAATGATGATAACAAACGTAATATGAAAATTAATGATAATGGTTATCATGATAGTAATATTCATTTAAATGATACTACTGATAATAATGATGATAACAAAAGTAATATGGAAAATAACTCAGCCTCTTAATACTATTCCCAAATTAGTGTACGTTACTGTTGCTGATGTTCCCCTAAAGATGGTATCAAAATGCTGCAAACATTTTCCAGACGCATGTCACTATGTATGCTGCCCAAAAAGTACTCTGTGAAAAGTGTGAAACCTATAATGCATATTTTGGCATGCCTATTGGAAACCAATACAAAATTTGGGCCCCGAATTTTACCTGTGAGTCCTGAAAAATCAATCCACTAAAATATATACCTGCATTTACGCATATACCACTCAAGATATATTCTACCTTTCTCCACAGGTATATGATATATGATTTATCTCCAATAAACCTTTTCCCCTTACCTATTTACTTATTAATTGCAATATTGTTTTATTTATTTATTTATTTATTTTTAATTGGAATGGTACAGGAAGGAAAGAGGACCAAAAAGTTTCCAATGGCAAGACTTTGGCATGAACCAAATATCCACAACAGCAATTAAAACTTTTGTATGGTTCATCCTTCCAGACGATGAGCTGGCAGGAACATACTGGCTGTCGTGTATCCAGACATTCCATCATCTAGCGCCCAAGTACCACACTGCTCTGAAGCTCTGAGCTCCTTGTACCCACTCCTACACAGCAGAAGCGGGAATCCTCTTAACAGTATAGATAGTAGTAGTTCAGAAGAGAAGGAAGACAGGGAAGATTGAGACTAGTTCTAAGGGTGCAGTGGTTAGGGGCCATCAGTAACTTGATAAGAGATCTTGAGTTATTAAAATTAAATGCTGGGCTTTTAAAACCTAGGCTCATGAAGTGGATTTTTTGAACGATTGTGTACACGTCGCAAGTCATAGGAAACGTCACCAGCATTTATCCAGTTTCATTTGGCATCAAGGACGGTTGTCACAGAGGCACTGTGGGTTTGTAGCGCCACTGGAAGAGGGAATTATAACGAGATATTGACAGGGACAACATGTGAGGGCTCATTCGTGAATTTGGTTTGTATTACAATACGCAAATCCCGATTAATACGTCACATCAAAGGATTTCTGTTTTTCCAGGAAAATGTATACATTTAGAAACCTAAATTCTGCTCAGACATTATTTTAGATAGGGGAACCAATTTTCCGTTTTTACATGGGAAAGAATATACATATTTCATAAATTTCATTATACTGGATATAGATACAAAAACATTTGCAACCTACTAACAATTTTCGTGTTACCTAGTGTAATAAGATTAATACTAAAAATTAATGATGATGTTGATGATGATGATAATGATAAAAATAGAATAATGATAATATCAACAACGACAATGATAATAATAATAAGCTAATAATAACAATGATTATAATGATAATGATTATTATGATGATGATGATTATGATAATAATTGCATTATTATCATTATTATTATTATTAATCATTATTATGATAATGATGATAATAATGATGATAAAGAAAAAGTGATCATGATAATCATGATGATTATAACATTAATATTAAACCTATTACCATTACTTCCACTACTACTAACATTAATGATAAATTACAAATTGTAATAATGATAATGATAACAATAATGATAATAATATCAATAATAAAAATGATAAAAACAATGATAACATTCATCATAATAATGCTAATGATG